>LPNX010704905.1:741916-755205 GCA_001517045.1 Pseudotsuga menziesii | reverse complement strand
TAATGCCCCCCCCCCCCCCTCCCTCTTGGTGAGCCAATGTGTCTAACAGGGTCCTTATGCAAAACGGTTATGTCTTTTCCTATGAATTGTGAAAGCTCAAGAACCATGAAAGAAATTATGCAACTCATGATTTGGATTTGGCTTCCATTGTACATGCCTTAAAAATGTGGAGGCATTATTTGATGGGGAAAAGATTCATTCTTAAAACAAACAATGTGGGATTAAAATACATTTTTGAACAACCAAATTTGAATGCTAGACAAGCTAGATGGTTGGCCTTTTTGAATGAATACAACTTTGAGGTTAAACACATCAAGGGCATTGAAAACAATGTAGTTTATGCTTTAAGTTGAATAATACATGTATCGTATGAGGTAGCAACCCGTCAAGTTAATTTCGATTTGTATGAAAGAATTAGAACAACAACCATAAATGATGAATATTATGTCGAAATCGTAAAAAAAATTCAAGAAAATAATTTGGGAGTGCAATAAGAAAAGTATAATATTGATGAAACCAGATGACTATGGCATAAATTATATATTGTATGTGCCCAAAACAACAAAAAATAGATCTAAAATACTACATGAATTTCATAAACCACCTTATACTAGACACCCGTGTTATGAAAAAATTATTTATGTTGTTAAGAAACATTACTTTTAGCGTTAAGTTAAAAACTAATATAGCCCTAATCATTGCTAAATGCTAAGAACGTCAAGTTTTTAAAACATAACATCAACACCTAGCTGGATTGTCACAACCATTGCCCATTCCATAATGGAAGTGGGAGTTCATCAATATGGATTTTATTACAGGTCTACCGAAAGTAAAAATCAGAATGATGTTATAATTGTGGTTGTGGGTAAGTTATCTAAGACTGCAAACTTCATCCCAGTAAAGTATACATATAAACCCATAAGCATAGCAAAAAAAATCGAGAAAAAAATCTTTAGATTGCATGGGCTACCCAAGACCATGATTTATGTCAAGAATGCAAAGTTTATAGGGAACTTTTGGAAGGCATTGTTTTCTAGTTTAAGCACACAGTTGAACTTTAGTACAGACTATCACCCATAAATAGATGGGCAGACATAACATACCAATCATATATTAGAAGACATGCTTAGGATGTATGTCATGTTGAACCCAACACATTGGGAAGACTATATACACCTACCAGAGTTTGCTTATAACATGGGTTATCAAACATCAAGTAAAATGGTTCATTTTGAAATATTGTATAGCAGAAAATGCGGAACACCTATGACCTAGGATACTCCAGTAGATAGGTTGATGTTAGGGCCTGATTTGTTAAAATAACTTGAGCAGGTTGTAAACAAAGTTTATAAACATTTGAAAGAAGCGCAGGATAGGTAGGAAAGCTATGCTAATAAAAACATATGAGAAAATAGTATCACGTTGGAGAGCATGTTTACTTGGAAATAAAGGCAAAGAAAAGATCTCAAAGTTTGGGAACATGCAAAAATTTAGCTCCCATATGTTATGAGCCTTTTGAAATATTAGCTAGAAGAGGCCCAATGGCATATGAACTAGCTTTGTCTGCTCATGTTAGAATCCACAATGTTTTCCATGTATCTTTACTTAAAAAGTATTTATATGATTAGAAACATATTGTTGATTGAAATCTATTGCAGGTAGAACTAGAAGGGGAGTTCATGCCAAAACCCCTTCAAATTATGGACATGAGAGAAATGCAGCTCCGAAAGAAGAATATTGTCTAGTTAAAGGTTCAATGGAGCCATTACAACCCTAAAGAGACAACATGGGAAAGAAAAGATGCTTCAAGAGAGGCATATCCCTTCTTATTTCAAAATTTGCAGTAAAGGTACTAACATCGAGACAATGTTGTTTTTAAGCGGGGTTGGATGTAATATCCCGAGTTTTGAGAACAAGTCTTGTTTTTAAAAAGACTTAAAGTGTCTAGATGATGTTGAGTAATGTGACTTGGAACATCAAGTATATTTATTATTTTGAAAGTTTGCATTTGATGTCGAATCATGTGACTCTAGGGCATCAAGAAGGTTGTTAATTAATTGTTATTATTTAGTGTTGAGTCTATGACTCTAGAGCACCAAATGTGAAAAGAGTGAAAAGTGTTTTTGAAAATTGATGTTGAGTTGATAAAACTTTGGAGCATCAAAATATGTTAAAAAAAGCAAAATATTTTACTTTATGTTCCAAACTTCTTGTGTGGTAGCTACTTAAGAGAGCGACCAAGTACACTAGGAGGGGCATGGCCTTTTTAATTAATACATAAGAAGAACAAATGATGCAAAATAATATAGCGAGAGAAATATTCATTAAAATAATATTAAATAAAAGAAATGAGAGAAATAAAAACCTAACTACTTTTGGATACTAAAGAACTATAAAAAGAACAAAACGGAGGAAAAAATACATTTTTTTCTTAAGAAGAAAAGATAAAACTTGAATGTTGAACATAGCCTATTCCTTTTAAAAAAAGTTTTGTGGAGAGTGAACATTATAGGAGTAAAGGTTCTGAGATCACTGGAGGGTTCAATAGTAAACCTTTGAGCGCTCAATGAACCATGAAAGGAACATGGTGAGCCTTCGAAAAGACTGTGTTGGAATGGATTGAAATTACATTGTTTAGACAGAGCTAGTAAAAAACCATGTGACTACTCTACAACAGTTTAAAGAGATGGAAAACAAATCCCTAGTTATCATATTTTGTTGTGATTTGGTCTGGCTTGGGCGTGACCTATGGAATGGCCAGTTGTTGAATGTTGATGGTCTATGATGGGAGGAAAGTGGAATCCACTCAAGTAGTTTGGTGTTTAAAGTCTGATAAGTTTACCTATCTGTTTTATTTTATAAATTCAATTATTGGTTATTTGATTTATTGTTTTGAGTTAAATGCCATAAATAAATTATGGCTGTCATTATTATTAAACTTTTGGAATGATTAGATAGGGTTTCTGCAAATACTTTGTAGCTCCATATTTACTATAAGATATAGTTGCTGGCTCTTTTAAAATTGATGAATATTCTCTGAAAACTTAATATTATTCCTTTAATGTAAATAATGTATGAATAAATTATGGCTGTCATTATTATTAAACTTTTGGAATGATTAGATAGGGTTTCTGCAAATACTTTGTAGCTCCATATTTACTATAAGATATAGTTGCTGGCTCTTTTAAAATTGATGAATATTCTCTGAAAACTTAATATTATTCCTTTAATGTAAATAATGTATGAATAGCGGAAGTTGATAACTCCTCTCTTTTTCCGTAAAAGAATATTTTACACATTTAAGTATATGTGAGAAGTTTTATGGTTTAACCTATATTTATATTTATATTTATATTTATATTCTTATATTATTTTTGGGTTTCAAGTTACTTCTAGTTTAACTTTGCTATATCGTGATAGACTTTGTATTCTTTATTTTACTAATGTGTTCTTAAAAAAAGGGTTAATTCATAATATTCAGATATTAAACTAGTTAATCTAAGATTTCAAAAAACAAAGTATATGTAAACCAAACCATTGAAAGAAACATACTTCTCTTTTACACAGGTAGTTCAAATGGAAAAACAATTACCTTATAGGATATAGAATATTAACCCACGGGATTTTGACAATGATCGAAGGGTTTAATTCTTTATCTTAAACAGAGTTTGAAACTTATGGATATGGCTTACACTTTAAACAAATAAACGATAGCTTCATGTAGATTGGGTTGGCAGAGACTCAAGGTCAGAACCTTTGGAATTCAAAACCTTAGTATTGACATACTAGTGAAGTAGCGTTCAAAAAATGAACTCTTGTAGAGTATTCCATTGGAAAATGTACAAATACTTTATAGACAAGACCCATCGAAGCATAAGTCTAAACCTAAGAGTTTAAAATTTTAAAACACGTTTTTAAGCTACATTATAAATCATTTAAAGGATTGGGCTCATGACATAAATTTTCATTTATACGGAGTCGTAAACCCTAATTAAAGTTCTTCCCATATCACATATTAACATTTGAAAACGAGACAGAAGGAGAATCACAATTCCATCAACTCGAACCTACTACTACATAATTCATGTACATTAAATGAGTAGTATTTCGAACTATTGGAACAAGGGTCAACCCCAGGGCGGGTAAATCTGTAAATAAATATATACTCCATAAATTAAGTTAAACGTCTTGTAGAGAACAAAACTAAAAATGATCTTTGATATAAACAAATATATTTAAGTGTAAAAATGCTCACCAAGGCTTAGGAAGAACCAAATGTTTACATCGTCGGTCTGTTTAGGCTATGACCTTATAAGATAATTTACACTTGACTAGAGATTTAAACTATAAAAAAAAATATGTGAATTTTGGGACATTACACTCTGAGATTCCTTTTTTGCATGAAGGATGAATGGGTGATGTTCTAGGGTTTGGTTTTGCACTTGCTAAGTTGATGCTAAGAATAGTTGTAATAACTTATGCTCAAGGGTGACCTAAAGTGCATATCCTTACTCATTCTTTATTAATGTTGGTAAGTTTATCTCTTAACCCTAGTTTAACATTGCTCTTGGAGTGGTTTAGACTAGCTAGGGTTTGTTTGCTAGCATTTTATCGACTTGCCTGAGGGGACCTTACTATATTCAAGAAGCTCTCCTTTATTTGGTTAGGCCTTGGACTTCTCTATTTTCCATAATTAGGGTTTCACCACCTAACCCTTCAGGTTGCTAGCTTAGCCCTAGTTGCAAGTATTAAATATAATCTTAAGAAGAGGGATGTTAGCTTCGATCTCTCATAACCGTAGAGACAAGAATCTAATACTTACCTATGAATCCTCTTTTTTTCAAATTTTACATGTTTTTTATTTTATTTTATGCATATAAATATTTTACAACTAGAAAAGGGCTAAAAGTCTAAATAATTTGAAAAAACCCAAAATAGGAATGATTTAGTTTTTTTGTCCACCCTAAAAGTTTGCCCTGGGGTTTTATCCACAAAAATTGGAGGGTGTCCTCTTTTGAGGAAGTGCATTGGGATCCGTGAAACTCTCATAATTCGTGAATTAGAGGGCATGTGATTTTTTGGCCTATCATCCAGCTCCGCCCTAGTCCAAATGTCCTCTTTCCCATGAGGGTGCACTTTTTGGAGTGGTTGCCTTGGGAAGTGTGGCAATGCCTTGAGAGACGTGAAATTACCTTAAAAGGCATGATATAATCTCGAATTTATGATAATTGAATATCTCCATTATTGCATGATTATTGTGTCTTGATTTGATATTATTTGACTCCAATAAGGCATTGATCATAATTATTAAGGCTTCGTGGAAGGCATTTGTGGTTTGCTGGTGGTTGTAGGTATCTTTCATTGGTTAAGGTCTCCTTTTAGTTTTTGGAGTTACCTAAAGTGCTGAGATGTTAGACTATGGTGACATTGAGTTTAACTCTCTCTTGAGGTTACCGTCACTAGCACTAGTTATACATAGCCTTGATTTGCAAAGGTGTGATAGTTTGAGCGGTAACACATAGTATATCTTCTTTCTAAGTTGGAACTTTTTCCATGGTTTAGCATTATAATATTATTACGTGATA
This sequence comes from Pseudotsuga menziesii, assembly GCA_001517045.1. NCBI lineage: Eukaryota > Viridiplantae > Streptophyta > Pinopsida > Pinales > Pinaceae > Pseudotsuga > Pseudotsuga menziesii. Next base: position 749,620 of record LPNX010704905.1, on the reverse strand, counting down.
TGTTAAATATTTCTACCCTTGGTTTATTAAGAAGCTTTTTTTAATTCCATTAGTAAATATGTGCTATTATATATTTATTAAGAAGGTTTTTTAATTCCATTGGTAAGTTGCTTTCAGTTGCTTGTTCACTGGCCCTCCATTCCTTTTCAAAATTTGTATTTACCAAGTAATAACAACCTTCCCACAATCGATTGCGCCAACTACACGTTTAGGTGCAAAATGTAGATTTCATGACCTGTGTGAGATAGCCTACGTGAGATAGAACGAGAGTTGAGGCTTGAATCGCTGCCTCTACACGCAGATCATACATGCAGCCTCTGTCAGGTCCTTCCTTCTGATCCCTTTGGGATTTCGAAATTATGTTCTTCCTCATTATGTCATTCGACCTAAGTCGTGATCTGAAGGCCGACCTTTCGTTGATTGTGCATGCAGGAAGCAATCTGCCAGTCTGTGGAGCATCTTTTTTTTTACCTTCATTCATAGCATGTTATGGGGATCTCGCGATCTATCTGGGAAAGGATGGATCCACCCCCAAACCTGAGTCTATAAGAACGATGAAGATTGGTAGATGAATCTTTCAAGGATCTGGTGCCTACCACCTCTTCCCCACCTATGCTTACCCCAGGACCCAATGATGTAAAATTCATGAAGCAAGCAGCCACTCCTAGGATCTAGATCACGTTAGCAGCTTCAAGACTAAAATCCCTAGCTCTGAGTGAGAAAGGGTTGATAGGTCAGTTCACGGGCATCTGGTATTCTCCAAAGACCATGGAGGTTTGGATAAATAAGAATGGGATGCCCTTGATATCGGGGGGGGGGGGGGGGCTGCAACACTGCTTCTGCAGAAAGGGCTCCTTCTCCATCTTATTTGAAAGCAAAGGTGACATAGATCTTATCTTCAGGAGCTTCCCATATTTAATGGGTACACGTGGGTTTTATCTAAACCGATGGAGCCTATCATTCGATCCAGAAAAGGACATACCTTTTGCGGTCTTGATTTGGGTTCGTCTCCCTCATCTGCCCCTACACTGCTGGAATGACGAAACGCTACAAGTAATAGGAAACTCTCTCGGCAACTACATCGTCAAAGTAAAACCAAAGGGCTCCTTGTTTTCTTGTGTAAGGATCTGCGTTGAAGTGGATCTAGAGAAAGGCCTGCCATAGGCAGTAAACTTACTCATGGACGGATGGGAACACATGCAAAAAGTCGACTATGAGCAGCTACCATTTAAGTGCAAGAAGTGCCATGATTATGGCCACTTTGTTAAAAACTATCCTAAGGTGGTTCAAGAGACCCTTGGAAAAAACCAAGAGGAAGGTTGGCAGCAATCAAAAAGGGGAAGAAAAAATCCCCCAACAACAAGTGAGATGCAGCAAAAGAGCAGTAAGGAAAATCCCAAAGAAGCAAAAGAAACTCTTGATCAACAACCAATAAGAGGCATTGCTTATGGAAGAAGGTGAAATTCCCCCTTTGGAAATGATAACAATTGAAGTAGAGGAAGAGGAAGCCCATGCAGCCACGAGTATCCCTCCCATGTCTCCCATAAATGAAAGAAGCGAAAAGGCTCCGGAAGGGTCCACAACACCAGGGGGAACGTAAGCAGAGATGGTTAAAAACAATAGAGTCACGCCGCAAGGGTACTCCCTAGAGAGACTGCCTTCACATGGATCACAGGAAACACAAGAAGTAGCTTCGCATCCAATCACAAGAGGAAGGAAGTCGCAAAGATATCTAAGAGAGCAAGAAGCGAAAAGAGAGATGGAGTTAGGGAGGCAAAGAAGCCTTGAGGAAATGAAGCTTCTCCAGAACTGCAAAAATCAAGGAGGGGCAAGAACAGACGACAAATCCCGAGCATGATCTCAAGCAGGTAAGAAATGTTGAAAACTATATCTTGGAACTGCAGAAGTCTGGGAGGATTAAACAAGGTAGAAGCAATAAAGGATATAATCAAATCTGAGAAGCCAGGAATACTGCTGCTCCAAGAGACAAAAATGCCAGACGTGAAGGCCATGGCACTTTCATGTCGCTTCTGGAAAAACAACAAAGGTAAAGCCATAAGTTCTAAAGGAGTATCTGGGGTAATAGCCACCATCTTCTCAAGTAAATTCTTGGTTAACTCAATTAGGGAAAGCCATCATTGGCTCTTGATAGAAATTCAGAAAGAGGAGGACCGAACCCCGCTATACATATGTAATGTATACGGGCCAACACACTACAGGGACAAGAAAATATTATGGGAATATCTCAACAATCTTAAAGAGGAGATGTGTGGGAAAGATCTTATTATTGTCGGGGACTTCAACACCACTAGGTCACAGTGTGAGAAGCGAGGAGGCACAAAGGTTGGGGACCCCTTTGGTGAGAAGATAGAGGACCTAATGGCGGATCTAGATATGCTGGATATCCCTTTGAGGAACATGAAGTACATGTGGAGAAACAGAAGATTCAGAATTTAGCACGTTGCGGCCAGGCTAGACAGATTTATGGTAAGCTCCACTTTCTTGCAGAAATATATCCTCCCTAACTCTCTTGCTCTCCCTTCAGCAGTGTCAGACCACAAACCATTAGCATTGATTTTATCCCCGCCTGTCAATCTTGGGCCCATCCCCTTCAGATTCAACCCGATCTGGTTGCATGATGTAAAAATTATGGAACTAATCCAAAGGGAGTGGAACACTCAACACCTTAGATCCCCTAGTTACATTTGGGAGTCCAAGCTCATAGCAGTGAAAGCTCCCTTAAAGAAATGGGTGAAGGAAGACTATGAGGAACCTACCAAACAAAAAATCAGTGTACAAAGGGATTTAGTAACTTTGCAAAGCAAAATGGAAGTAGAAGAGGTGTCAACAAAGCATCTGAAGCAAGAGAAAGAGATAAATATCAGAATTCTAAAGGCTACAAGGCAGATAGAAGAGGGATGGAGAATCAAATCCAGGCAGATGTGGTTGAAAGGTGGAGACAACAACATTGAGTATTTCCACAAGCAAACCAAGGTGCATCAAAGTTACAATTCCATCAAGGAGTTGAAGGACAACCAGGGAAATAGGATAACAGGGCAAGAAGATCTTAAAGATCATGCCTATAGTCATTTTCAAGAACTTTATGTAGACACAGGTGAGACAAATCTAGAAGCTCAATTGGATTTACTCCAGGGTATTCCATTGATCATTTCAGATGCAAAAAATAGGGAGTTAGCAAATCCTATCATGGAATACGAGATAAGAAGAGCAATCTGGTCACTCCATGTTGATAAAGCACCGGGGTTGGATGGCTTCACTATCAATTTTTATAGAGCAGCCTGGGATACGATAAAAGAAGACCTGAAAAAAATGCTCAATTGGACAAGGAAAAAAGACAAGATTGGTGGGGAAACTAATCCATCTTTCCCGTCCTTGATACCTAAAGAAAAGAATCCTTCAACGCTTGATAGTTTCAGACCAATCTCTTTATGCAACACTTCTTATAAAATTCTATCAAAAATTTTGGCCACAAGAATGAAAATTATCATGGGCTACCTCATTTCAGAATCGCAAGGAGGTTTTGTAGCAGGGTGTCAGATCCTAGACAACATCATCATCGTACAAGAATCAATACACTCCAGCGTAGAAAGGAAGCAACAAGGTATGACCCTTAAACTGGATATGGCTAATGCATTTGATAGGGTAAATCATTTTTTTATATTTGAATTCATGTCTAATTTTGGATTCTCCAAAAGATTTGTAAGGTGGGTCAAAGCCTGTATAAGCAGGCCTTGGATCACACCATTAGTAAACGACAGACCCTCCAAATTCTTCTAGGAAACCAGGGGGCTTTGGTAAGGCTACCTGATGTCCCCTTTCCTCTATATTTTGGTGGTTGAAGCCATGAGCAGAAAACTACAGCTCTTGCAGGAGTTTGCCTATCTTAGACGCTTGAAGATAGCCAGAGGTGTGAAAGTTGCCAACCATGCGCAGTTTGCTGATGACACCATTATGCTCTGAGGTGCATCTATCAAAATTGCATGAAGATTCAATTCAGTCCTGTCCACCTTCGTCAAAGCAACTGATGGCAAAATAAACTCAACCAAATCTAAATTTTACAGTTGGAATTGCACCCCCGGAACACTGGCAAAGATAGCAAGAACCCTTGGCTTCGAAGGAAATGCAAATTGGAATTCCTTCAATTACATTGGGATCCCGATCTTCAAGGGAGAAAAAGGCGGTTGATTGGCAACGAATGATAGATAAGATCAAGAACAAAATCAATTCTCGAGGGACAAGGTGGATTAATCCAGATAGAAATCTCACACTTATCAATTCCATCCTCTCTGCCTATCCAATTTACTATTTCTCAGTCTCTCTGGCCCCAAAAAAAATTATGAAAGACTTGGCAAGAGAAATCATAAGATTCCTGTGTCAAGAAGGCAAAATTGACAGTAGTAAAAAATTTCACTTGGTAAATTAGGAGACTGTCTACAGACCAAAAATCCATGGAGGCGCTGGAGTAAGAGACCCAAGTAAAATGAACATAGATCTCGAAGCTAAAATTCTTTGGAGAGTTGTGAATGGCAAAGGAGCATGGTGGAAAGAAATTTTGCAAAAAAAAATATGTCCGGCAACAGAAAGAGATGTTTGGACAAAATTTGCATGAACATAAGAGGATCGTCGATCTGGGAGCTATGTAAAAATGCAACTTACATCATTACAGAGGATTTGAAGTGGAGTCTCGGCAATGACAAGGAAATTAGAATTTGGACAGACCACTACGCGTCAGTCTCACAAGCAGTGTTATTGCAGGCATTTCTTGAGTTAAGGCAGAGACTTGATGGAATGAATGTCAAAGCGTTGTATGATTTTTCTGAATGGATGAGTAATGGGAGGTGGACAAGGTGGATCAAGCTGGAGGTCAACCATCTCAACGCTGAATTCCTTGCACTCATCATGGTGTTGCCAACACCAATTCATCGCGTGTTGAAGGATGAGAGATGCTAGGGAAAATCAGAGTGTTACACAGTAAATGCAGGATACAGAGCAATTGACGTGGATTATAGCAGAAACAACAATGATAGAAAATAGAAGAAGATATGGAGTAAGGACGGTCTGTCCAAAATCACTGTGTTCTTTTGGATACTCGGCCACCGCAAAACTTTAACTGCAGATAATCTAAGAAAAGGAGGACTGGAAGGCTCGCTGAGATGCATTCTTTGCAAGGAGTTTGAGGAGTCTCTAGAGTACCTCTTTTTAGACTGCAAATTCTCCAGGGAGGTGTGGCATCAAGCCTATAAAGGAGTTGCAATTTGAATAGACTCTGCCAACGAATTGGGACGACCTTTTCGCAAGATGGAAGGACTACTATCAAGGTTCACTCCTCAACAAACCAGATTTCACGAGAGCCTAGGAAGCTCTTTCTAGATATATATGCTGGAATATGTGGACAACGAGAAACAAGGAGATATTTGAGGGGGAAAAGAACAGTCCGAGCAAAGTTGCGGCAGCTGCAAAAACGCTCTAGGTGGAAGTGTTATGCATGAAGGGAATGAACAACATTAGCAAGGAAGCATTGACTATTGAAGAAAGATACTATCTGAAATGCTAGTTCTCCCATCACACCTGCCATGGTTTAACCCCAAAAAAACTCAATCTTGCAATCTTGGGAAATAAGAACGAATTCAGAAGAATTTAATTGCTGGTGGAAGAAATTGGGTTGCAGCTCTTTATTCTTTGATGGCGCCTCAAAAGGAAATCCAGGGATGGCAAGAGCATGGGAGTCTATTTCAATTCGGAAGGCATCAAGTTGAAAAAGTATGCATGGGGAATCGACAAAAAGACTAACAACGGGGCAGAATGGTTAGCTTTAATAAAAGGACTGGAGCTGGCAAGGAAAGAAGGCATTGAGGAATTGGCGGTTTTTGGAGACTCGTGCATGGTTATTGGAGAGGCAAGGAATCTAGTAAGGAATAGAAAGAGCCCAATAACCAAGACACGCTATCTTTTAAAATGCATGGCAAACGAATTTAAAGCCATCAACTTCCTTCACATTTTGAGAGAAAACAACACACATGTTGATAGTATGGCCAACCAGGGAGTGGATCTAGAGTGCGGAAGCCTGTTATGTGACCAATAGGACCTGGAGAGGAATTGGTTTCCTTTATAGTGAACCATATATTCACATTCTTTGAATGCTTTGTTTTTATATCCTTCTGCTTGGGTAGTTTATAAGGAGTTTCAGCACTCACACAATAGGAATTGGGGACAAAAAAAAATATTGGATTTGGAAAGAACCATGTTAGATTTATGAAAATGCATATGTTTTTGTAACTATTGTGGATAAAATGACATTATAAACAACTAGAGAAAATCAAAGGCAAAAATTTATACTATAGCAATTCAAAACAAAAAATTATAGTTGTTGGGACGCATACTCCATGTTTGGGTAACTCCGCGGTTAATCAGAAAGTTTGTAAGCGGAGTTACGGGTCAAAACAGTCTTAGGGGTGTCGGGGGAAGTTAAAACTCTTTTTTTGTAATAAACCCTTGGTTGAAATCCAGGGTTTAGGGTTTTGGGTACCCATGGTTTAAGACCATGGTTTTGTAAAAATGCGCAGTATAAATAAGCGCTTGTGTAAAGAAGATAGGTTAGGTTTTATGATGTAAGAAAGATTAAGGCGAAGCTAAGGTTGATTTTGTAAGGAAAGGTTAAGTCCCAGCTGTGTGCGTGGACGACCTCTACAGCTGTGTGCGCAGAGGGTTTTTGTAAAGAAGATTGAGGAAAGACCTGTTGCTGTGTGCGCGGCTTTTTAAGGACTGAAGGGATCTGCAGCTGAGTGCGCAGATCAAATTGTGGTTTTGTAGCAAGTTGAATAGAACACAGTTTGTGGACGTAGCCCCTACACTGGGGGTGAACCACGTTATATCCGGTGTTGTGGTTTCTTGTGCTGTTTATGTTTCTGTTGTCTTTTATGCATTAATAACTGTATACATCTGATAAGTTAGATCACTGCTAATATTTAGCTTCGCTGTGAATTCCCTGTAGTGGGTTGAGCAAGTCACGACTGTTTATTCATCTGCGAAGTTGTATGTGAATGAATGGTAAAGCTTTATAATTATTGATTAATAAGGTTATTAAAAGGATAAGGTACAGTAATCCCCCTCTCGGCTTGCAGAAACCTGATTCTGCGGCACCCCATAGCTGTTTCGGGTGAGACTGCAACCTGCGCGCAGGTTGTTGCCGAAAGGACCAACACTGTGGGTCTTTTGTTGGTGCAACACTAAAGGATTAAACCCGGGTCTGCCCTATTGCCCAACAAATTGGTTCTGTTGCCGGTTGAACTCAGTACCTGCTCAAGAGGGGTTTACATCGTACCTCAAGGGCTATGTTTTGGAGGCCCTCTGCGAAGGAAATCGGTGATTGGTTTGCTGAGACTTGTCTGAAATTCGCGCAGCAAGAGAATACGAATCCGTGTCGAAACGCAAGTGAATTTTTACAAAGGTATGTTTTTTGTGATGCTTATGAATTTTTTTTTGGTACTATCCACATAGAGTTGCACCAGTGGTTGTCTAGGTTAACAGAGAGGAGGACGAACTTTCAAGCTCGACGGATTCTTGTGTGGACCCCCGCAAGGGTCAATCTTGTGCAACACGTGAACAACGAGGTATCCCGCGCTGTTGACTTCTGGACGACGCGAACGTTGGAAGCCTTTGTGACAGAGTTTTCCATTGACATGA
>LPNX010704905.1:701490-741526 GCA_001517045.1 Pseudotsuga menziesii | reverse complement strand
AGCATTATTGCCGCATATCAGAACTCCGCTCATGCAGCAGAAGGTTGCTGACCAGCAAGAGGCTCTGGAAATCGCAATGAAGCTAGAGACCGCCCCTGTCAGAGACGATTTTGGTATTGCTCAAATCCAAGCACAGCTGGCAGCGATGGCCCTAGAGCTTCGCGACATGAAGAAAGCTAAAACCAGTCGAAAGGAGGTCTGGTGTACACAATGTCGGTCCAAGGGTCACGATAGGGACCAGTGCCCCGTGGCCAAAACTTACCTAAATACGGGCGTGCCCAACCAATTCAATCCCGGTGTTCTATATTGTGAGATTTGTCGAACCTCTGGCCAGCACCGCCCTGAGCACTGCCATCTTCTTCAGAGATATGTTCAAGTTCCCAAAAACCCCTACTGCCAGTTCTGTAAGTCCATAGGGCATAATGAAGAAGAGTGTCGTAGTTACGACCTTATGCGAGAGCGCACCTCTGACGCCTACCGAGTACACAATGAGGCCCAGAATAATGATGGCTATAGTTACCGCGGCGGCGCCCCCGGAAGAGGTGCTTTTGGCGGTCGTGGCCGTGGTGGGATGACCGGAAGAGGTAGAGGCCAGGTGGTGTGTTACAATTGCAACCAAGTTGGCCACTTGGCTCGCGACTGTCGGAACCCCACTACAACCTGTCGATATTGCCACGCAGTGGACCACGTGATTGAACAGTGCCCCCAGCTCCTCGCAAAGACTCAGGAGAACAACCGTGGCCCTACCCTAAATATTCAGTTGATTTCCGTTGAGCAAAGACTTGCCGCAGCCCTCAATGTGGTCACCTGGAGTGGAGCTACGACGCATATTCAAAACACGCCAAAGCAACCTGTCGCGGCGTGCGCATGTAAGGCCTCCGAGAAAGTCCCAGCCCTTGACCCTGCGAAGGACCAAGCACCATCCCAGGAGGCCCAGTGCGATATTGTTGACCCTGGCGCAGCAGAAGTACCTGTGCGGCCACCTCAGCAGGCTTCGCAGCCACAAGAGGCCTCGACGGATAAAGTAAGCACACTATCTTCTTTCTTGCAGAGCTGTATGAAACTCTTGCGGAATCAGAATGCTTTAAAAGAGCTGCAAAAAGTTCTTGCTGTCACAGACCCTCAGAGAGGAATTGATCAGGAGAAAACTGTTAGTCGTGTCCGAAGAACGGGAAGGGAAATGAGATTGAACGTTCAGATAGGGGAATATGATATGACTGATGTCATTTTGGATCTTGGATCAGACGTTAATGTCCTACCCAAGCAGACCTGGGGACAAATGGGAAAGCCTTCCCTGGTTTGGTCACCTATGCAACTGCGACTAGATAACCAGCAAAGGATTGTACCTCTCGGGAGACTTCTTAGTGTTCCAATAGACATTGATGGGGTCAACACTCTAGCATATTTTGAAGTTATTGAGATCATTGATGACAGCAACCCTTATCTAGCCCTGTTAGGAATTGAGTGGGCCATGGCCAATGCTGCAATTATCAACCTTAAGAGGAGACAAATGACCTTCGAAGGAAATGGTCTGCGCATTATCATACCCCTCGACCCATCCCAAGGAGAAAGATATACAGAACCACTCAGAGATGAAGGGGAGCAGGATACTCTAGACCACATCTACAACATCACAGCCAAGGATGCAGATTATGTCGAGCCTGACGCTGATGGTGTAATGGATTGGCAATGTGATAACTCCTGCATGTCTGATTCAGACGATGGTCTGGAGAACTGGCAGAATCGACTGTACGAGCTACATGGCCACAGATGCACGCAGATCACTCAGTCTCTTAGATGCCTTAGTGCACAGCCTAGAGGGTTTCCTGCATATGTGGGGATGACAGACCCTGGAGAATTTATTGCACATGTGTCTGACTGAGTACCTCAGTCACAAAACACCCAGACTCTGGAAACAGCACTAGGAGCTACAGCAGTATGGGGGACCGATCCTAAAAAGTCTCACCCCAGTCGGGGAACCTGCCAGAAATTCCTGCACCCCAGATTCATACGCCAAGCTCAAGAGGTGCGAAGTAAGTTCAAGGGGCCGAATAGCCCTCAGGGACATTTGAGGCAGTACTATACAGCAGGGGAAAACACACCTCACAAGGAGAGGGTGCATAAGTTCATGCATATCTTGGAACCTATAGTGAAAAATTGGCATATGGAGGTTGAGCTCTGACACGGCACTGTAAGTAGGGATGATCTTGTTGATAGCTTTTTTATCACATTTTCTATTAACAAAAGTGGTCCTATTTTAGATATAGCGTTCCACGACAAGGCAAATGATAATCACCCAGGAATTGAATACCAAACTAAGGGGCAGAGCCAAGACGCCAGTCCCTCAAACATAATAGTCCTGTCGCAGATATTACCAGGTCGGGTCGAAGGGCACTATTGTGCCGAGGTTGCTTGTTGTTTCGAAGTTTCAGCCATGATTATGCCGAGGCCCAGAAACACAGTGAGGCTCAAAATCCGACCGTTCTGAAGCAGCCAAATTGTCGGCGGTAGTGCTTTAATTGCCTTAAATACCTGTACTAAGAAGATTATCGGAAATCGGGTAACAGTTGGACAAGATTTCCGTAAGATTTGGTGCCTTCAATGCACCGTCCTGCCCGATGTGATTGATAGCGTGTATAAGAAGATGCCTAAGTCAGGGAAAATTGTATTCTGCAATTCGTCAAGTTTTATGAGTGAACCCATGACAACAGAAAGACAGATTGACGACTTAGTAAGAGGATTCGAGCGAGAGGGCCTGATAGCTTGCTCTAATCAGCCGCCTGCTTATGTTCCCAGTGAAGACGCCCAACCAGCACCACCACGGCTGATGCAGACTCGGTCTGCTAGAAAAAAGTGCAGAACTGAAGTTCGCTCCAAGCTCAACCAAGATCGGCAGAGGCGAACAGGGCAAATGCCGGCAACACCTCCTATGGATCCCCCCGATTCAGCACAGGTACCGACCGGGGATAGGGAGAACATTGCACCTCCACGGCCACCTTATCTCCAACCTATTCGCCCAGATGCCAAGATTCCCCGACGGACAAAGCAAGTCACATTAACCACACCTTCGCTACCACCAGGAGTTCAGCTGGTCGGAAGTATGACATGGAAGATAGATCGGCTCAAGTACAGCGACCACGACACAAATGATCATGGCAAGTTTCCCTAGTTTGCACCGGCCGAATACCTGCACCGCGTCAACTACCCAGAACATGATGTACCCCTACTGGAAGTGCAACCGTGGGCTGCGGGCCTGGATAACGCTGGTCTACTCAAGGTGCTTGATATTCCACATTTCGGTCGCGGCATACAGGTGACTATAGTGGCCAAACAGTTGCTTGCGTTAGTGCATGACGGCTATTTGTGGATAGGAGACCAGCAAATCCCCATTGATGCCGCACTCATTAATAAGATCACAGGGTTATCTATGGCAGGACCTGATCCGGGAGATGAATTTCCCTCGAAACATGAGCATACAAAGCTTGCGCAAACTATGAAAGAGTGGTTTGGTCTGACCAAGGGGAAACGGGGGTATCACACCTCCGCGATTCAGGAACAGCCTATTCGCGTTGCAGCTGAACTCTTAGCCTGCAAGATCATCCGGAAATGTCGGCCTATTGAGGTACCTGCTCCAGTTATCTGGATTCCCATGAACTGCGCCGAGGGATACACTTACAACTGGTCCGCATATCTTGCAAAGGAATTCCTGGAGGATGTTCGCGGTGCACAGGAAAAAGGTAGACCTTTTCATTACTCCTGGTTGTTAATACTTATTGCATTAGTTGGGTGGAAAGAACCCACCGAAGCTCAGTTTGTCGAAGTAAACCCAGGCCGGCCAGAGGCATTAAGGTATGCCTCCCTCTGGCTATCCTCGAATAAGGAAACTCAGCAAATGACGAACACTGTGTTCGTATGTTATGCCATGAGTATCCACATGGAGATTCTGCGAACACCTCGGCTTACCAATGAGTTGTTCTCTAAATATGAGGGTGCCGCGAACTTTAGGGCTGACCTCCATCATGTGTTCATTCAAGCCCGTGCCGATCCACGACATCGATGGTTTAAATTACCTTATGTAGTAACCGAATTAGATGTCACGGGCATTGTTCAGCTATGGCCAACTGAGTGGTTGCAAGACGTCGGGAAAAAACCCTCTATCCCCGTTCCCCTAGCTACAAATATTGGCGCAGGTACCAGTCAGGCACAGCAGAAAAACCCATTAGAAGATAGCGAAGACCTGAGTGATTCACAGATGGATGGCGACGGCCAGAACGGAGATGGCGGTCAGGATGATCAGGATGAGGAGTCGTACAAGACTCTATCAGATCCTAGCCCATCAACCAAGCGCAAGTCACCAAAAGCAGCAGCGGTAAATAAGCCGCAGTCCCGCAAAAAGTCAAAAGCGTCGAAGGACAAAAATGTTGAAGAAGATGTCACTATAACGCTGGATGAGCTGGAGCAGGCTCTAGAAAAATCTACTGGGACGCTTACCAAAAAATGGTTCGAGTTTTCCCAAATGCATCTTGCTGGGCTCACAAGTATAGCAAACAGGGTTTCGGAGCTAAAAGAGTTAGCGGCAAAATCAGTAACCAGTACTGCGACAAGTAGCACTACAGCGACCGTGCAGCAGGATCTTAGGCAATGGCCAACCAGAGATAACCAAGGCCAAGTATCAAGCGCAGCTCTGATAATGACCGATGCAGACTCCCGGTCCCAGATGAATATGACTGTAGGGATCGATTATACAAAGATGACCATGTCAGAATTGCACCTCTGCCAGCTAGCAATTACAAAGGAGATCCATGCACGAGATCAATTGTCCCAAATCCAATTGGATGACATTATCAAGCAAAACCAAATCGTCGCAGCACAACTAAAAGAAGTGGTGCAAAAGAAGATAGATGCTGAACATAAAACAACTACACTTATGCAAGCATTGGACGAGGCCTGTCGGAGTCTTTCTGATTTCGACTTGCAAGGTGCAGAGGAACCAACCCAGAGAATTGCTAAGCTGAGAGACTATGCCCAACAGTCTCGCAGCGAGATTGACAGGTTGAAGACAGAACACCAGCACCAGATCGCAGAACTTCAACTGCGCATCCCTCCTGAGACTCCACCAGAGGCCCGAGAATAGCGCCATAGGGACATCAAGGCTTCAGCAGCAAAAATATCAGATAATACAGCCAGCGTCGCCAAATTGCTGGAAGACAGCATCGAAGCCTGGGCGAACCTCCAAGACCATCCAGATGTAAGTAAGATCCAGGAATCCATCAAGATACGCCAGGCCGAATTAGATGCAGTTAGAATAGAAATCAAGACGCTGCCACCTATGCAGAAGATGGCTAAAGTGAAGCGCAGCAAGGAACTTCAGCAGGAAATTGAATCATGCAGGACAAGGGTAACACTGCTGGAGAATTCGCTCCAGCCCCTGGTTGATGAAGCATTGGAATTAAGTAATACTGCAGAAAGCCAGCTCAAAGTTTTGAAGAGCTACGACAGTTTTGCGCAGGAACGGGCTAATACAGATTCATCTTCAGTATTACAAGAGTTGGTGGAAAAGGAGAAAGCAGCTGACGACATACTACATAACCTCAACAGTCACTTCAGCACCTTCGCACAGAAGATTTTACCACCAGAGACGTCGCAGGGTGTCCCGAGACGGGCCACTAGCGAGTCTTAGGGGCCTGTTGGGACGCATACTCCATGTTTGGGTAACTCCGCGGTTAATCAAAAAGTTTGTAAGCGGAGTTACGGGTCAAAACAGTCTTAGGAGTGTCGGGGGAAGTTAAAACTCCTTTTTTGTAATAAACCCTTGGTTGAAATCCAGGGTTTAGGGTTTTGGGTACCCATGGTTTAAGACCATGGTTTTGTAAAAATGCGCAGTATAAATAAGCGCTTGTGTAAAGAAGATAGGTTAGGTTTTATGATGTAAGAAAGATTAAGGCGAAGCTAAGGTTGATTTTGTAAGGAAAGGTTAAGTCCCAGCTGTGTGCGTGGACGACCTCTGCAGCTGTGTGCGCAGAGGGTTTTTGTAAAGAAGATTGAGGAAAGACCTGCAGCTGTGTGCGTAGGGGCCTGCTGCTGTGTGCGCGGCTTTTTAAGGACTGAAGGGATCTGCAGCTGAGTGCGCAGATCAAACTGTGGTTTTATAGCAAGTTGAATAGAACACAGTTTGTGGACGTAGCCCCTACACTGGGGGTGAACCACGTTATATCCGGTGTTGTGGTTTCTTGTGCTGTTTATGTTTCTGTTGTCTTTTATGCATTAATAACTGTATACATCTGATAAGTTAGATCGCTGCTAATATTTAGCTTCGCTGTGAATTCCCTGTAGTGGGTTGAGCAAGTCACGACTGTTTATTTATCTGCGAAGTTGTATGTGAATGAATGGTAAAGCTTTATAATTATTGATTAATAAGGTTATTAAAAGGCTAAGGTACAGTAATCCCCCTCTCAGCTTGCAGAAACCTGATTCTGCGGCACCCCATAGCTGTTTCGGGTGAGACTGCAACCTGCGCCCAGGTTGTTGCCGAAAGGGCCAACACTGTGGGTCTTTTGTTGGTGCGACACTAAAGGATTAAACCCGCGTCTGCCCTATTGCCCAACAATAGTGTTTTTGGAAATGCTATCCAGTCCATGCACAGTCATTCAAAGTCATAAAACTATTCCCATATGTCTATCTACAACTATACTATTGTAAATCCTAACATACCCACCTAACAGTAGTTGGCAAAAAGAAAGCATAAACAACTAAAATTAGGTGCAGTTGTGTCCACTTTCCATAACTTGTTCTTCTATGTTTTCATTGACATGCTCCTCTGAGATAGAAATAGTCATTGTTGCATGGGTAGATTGGTGAACCATGGTGTCATAATTTTCCCTAATTCCAAAGTAATCAACAATTCTTGATTGTTTTGCCACTAGGAGATCTTCATGGTGCTCCAAGGTGACCATGATTATATCAACTTGAGCTCCATAGACATAAAATTTTCCTTCCAAATCATCAAGGTGAGTATCTAAACATGACTTATGAGACGTAATATGGTGAATAACCTATTGAACATCATCCATGCAAGAGTTCAAGCAGGGCATATGAGCTATAATCTGACAAATGACTTCAAGCAATCCCTCCGTCTACGAGTTCATCCAGCATAAATGACTGTGAATATCTTGAATGTCTGCTCGAGCATCTCTTATTCCATTTGAGAGATCCTACAATTTTTTCTCTAGGTCCATGGAAAGCTTCATTATTGTGAAACAAAAGAAACCCCCAAGGTTTCAGACTCCCAAGCTTCAAATTAAAGACAAGGTGGATCCCGAACCAGGACTTAGAGCTTAGAAATGTGAATTGAAATGATGAAACCTAAGGAGGAAGGAACATATAACAAAGAAACCTGAATCGTCCTTGTGGCCAAGCTTCTCAAAGGATCCTCCACATGTAAGGACACTTGGTTCATTACGATCTAAGTTGATTGTAAAGAACAATGACTATTGGCATTTAATGGGGATGGGTCCAATCTCATGGAGGTTTGGGCTAGTTTAAACCCCACATCCACCACGGAGTTCATAAGTGTGACCTTAAGGGGTTGTTATGCCTTCAAACCCTTAAGGGAAACAATATAAGGTTTGTTGAACCTCATTTTTAATCATGCTTCCTCTTGCCAAAAGGGCCACATTGTTTAAGAGTTGGTATGCTCTTTTATTGCTTTCTCATCTCACGTGAAAAAGTTGAGCATCATGGATTTGATCGAGAATCCTATTGATACACTTTTGCAACCTTCCCGCTATCTTGTCTTCAAGATGATTTATTTTCCTGGATTAAGAAATGACTAAAAGGGAATCTCCAATAATGACAATCGATTAGATACTGCGAGAAACAATGTTTCCAAGTCCTTGACAGAGGGCGTAATAATCTACTTGATTGTTTATGGAATTTCCTAGTTCTTATTCAAAAGTTAATGTTACATTTCCTCTAGGATTCAAAAGGATCCCCCTTCACCTGCCTCTCCATGATTATCCTTTGAAGATTTGTCAAAAAATAGTGCATGACATGGAGATCCAAAAACCATTTATGAAATTCAATCTGCTTCATTTCCAGCTTCAAAAATGGCGTACTAACTGAAATTCTCACAAAAGGATCATCACCCAAGATTGTTGGCAGGAAAGCTTGGATCCATGATTTCTCTTCTATATCCAAACAATCATTGCATTGACTTAGTTTGCATCTTAATTGAATTACTTCGCATGGTAAGGCCTTAACACGAGTGGTTCTAGTTGCTGAGGGAGTGGATTCACAAACAAAAATTTCCATATTTCTTTTTGTCCATACTATCCAAAAGACATACTTCACAAGAGCAGGCCATATTCGTGAAAAAGGTGCACTTGCCTAAAAACGAACCCAAGCATTCCTTATTCCAATTTGGAAAATATCCTTTCCAATTGTTTTCGGTAGCCTGACTGGTTTATCCCTTCAAAACATGGTCCCATACCTGCTCTATATACTTGCACTTGAAGAAAAGATGATTGATTGATTCTTTCTCTTCTTTGCATAGGACACATGGTGACGATCTTTGTATTTGCCTTTTTTTGAGATTTTTAGTAGTGATAATTTTTTCATGGACAATAACCTAAGAGAATGCATTTATTTTTGGAAATCAATATTGTTGCCATGGTTTTTACCAATGCCGAGAGAAAGGGCGGTGAGGCAAACCTAGATACAACATCTCACATCCCTCTTTAATTACGTAGACTCCATGCTTACCACAACCCCTATTATCTTCATTGTCTAATTTTATAGGAGCCACCCCATGCAAAGATGGCAACATGAGGTCTAAGTCTTCACTCAAGGGTGATGGTACATCAATAGTTCTCCATTTAATTCAATTGGCTTCCACATCGCATTCAAATAAATAAAAAAATGGCGTGGATCCCTCTTTCATGCAACCATTCTTTTATATCCATAAACCTTGCATTATGATTGAGAGGAGGTTCTCCCAGTATACTATCTTTCCGCATTTTTTTTTCCATTTCCAGGAATCCAATAGAGATCGCCTTGCATAAATTTACCTACAAATTTACATAGTTTCCAAATTTCAGAATCATCTCCTTCCCATTTGCAAGTGTCAACACATCAGAATCAAGGTTAAAGAAACAAAAATTCAGAGTATTTCCTTCCACCAATATTTTTTTCTCCTGAGATCAATATCCATATCATTTTAGTCCCCATGGCCACGTTCATTAACTTTGGATCTCCAATACAAATGCCTCCATTTCCTTTTGGATATTTAACATTGCCAAAGGATTTTTTATGCATTTATTGAGAATTTTCATAACACCAATCGAGGCCAAAAGAGAAGAACATTGAAATAAAGGGAGGGAGGATAAAACATACCCAATCAAGATTATTTTTCCTGCTAGGTTGAGCTACTACATGCCCCAACTGTGAATTTTTTCTTTAATTTTTTGAGATATTTGTTTCTCATTCAACATATTTGACTTGTTTATGCGAGATGGGAATGCCAAGGTATTCGAAGGAAGTCCAACTGCCATTTCCAACAAATCCTAAAACTCATGAAATTTTTTGAAGAAGGGGAGGAGGGACGTTCTATCAAAGATTTTACTTTTTTCCTCATTGATGTTACCCCATGAGGTGTCCATGAAAAGATACGATGTTGTTTTGAATATGTTGGCATTAATTTTTGAAGCACCTCCAAGTATAATAATACCATCTGCAAATTGTGCATTGTTGACTACTTTAACTCCCCTAGCTATAGTAATTCCATGAATACTTCTTTCCTCCCTTTCCCTGACTAATTTCCTTTCAAGAGTTTCAACCATAAGTATGTATAGAAAGGGGGAGAGGGGGGAACTCTCTTAATGCCTGAAAAAAATTATGTAGGTCTGCCATTGACCAAAGGGGTGATCCAAGGATGATTAATGCATGCTTTTATTAATTTTATGAAAGTTAGAGAAAATCCATTTCGCTCTGGAACAAAAATAGAAATCTATGTTGGACTCGGTCAAAGGCGTTCACCATATCAAGTTTGATTGCCATCCCTTGTTATTTTCTTAAAATTCTAGAGTGAATTGCCTCTTGGACTAAAACAATATTATTTACAATCTACCTTTTTTCAACAAAACCTCCATGACCTTCATAAATGAGCTTAGGTAACAAAGTCTTCACATGATTTACTAGGATCTTAGTTAATATATTATGAGATGAATCACAGAGAGAGATTGGCTTGAACCTTGCAAAGGTTATAGGTTTTATTTCTTTGAGGATTAGAGCCAAAAAGGAGGAATTTGTGGCACCACCTATTTTTATCTTCCTTTAGGTCAAGTTAACATTTTGCGTAAGTCCTTTTTTACAATGAGCCAACATGCTCGGTAAAAGTGTATAGTAAATCCATATGGACTTGGAGAATTTTCCATTCCTAGTCACCTTATCCTTGCAAGCACTTCTTCTTCACTTATGCGCTTGTTAAGCATCCAATATTCTTCTTCCATTACCAAATGTGGCACATTTACTAACATCTCTTCCTTCGTTATTCCCATTAATGCCTCCTACATTGTATAGAGATCCCTAAAATGATTGTATGCTTCCTCACGAACAAATGCAATACCTATGGACTATCCCCAGTGTTTTCTTGAATTTCTCTAATTATATTTTGATTCAATTGAATTTCGTCTTATTGTGAAAAAATGATGCATTGTATTGCTTGTTTTTAGCCATAGAGCTTGATATTTCAATCTCCAGTCCTTCTCCTCTTGCCTATTAACTTCAATTAGTTGTCTATATTTCAACTACTATTCATTTTGTAACAAATCCATTGTCACTTCAACTGTCTTCATATGCGCTTCCAAAAGTTCTAAATATGTTTGTATCTTTATTTTTTTCTTTTTGAGGAGAACGATGTTAAGTTTTTTCCCATTCTTTGAAATATGCTTTTTTATAATCATAATTTTGATTCTCAGACATAAGATGGGGATCCCACAATGTAGGCTTACCAAGCTATTTTAATGTGAGGGTAACTTCACTATTTTCCAACCATAGGGTCTAAATTGGAAGGGGATTAACCCTTGATTCTCTAATTCTTCAATGATAAGCATAATGGGTTTATAATCTGAGACTGCATTTGGGAGAATTATAGAACAAAGCAAGGCTCATTTATGTAAAAAAGTGCTATGTACCAAAAAGCTATCCAATCTGGCATCAATATGTCTTGGACCTATTCTCTTATTGGACTAGGTGTACAAGCCTCCTTTAGGTATTATATCCAACAAATCTAAGTCACTTGTGAAATCCTCAAGGATTTCTTCAAACATATCTCTTACTAAGCTACCCTTCTTATTTCTCTATGAGAAGTGATAACATTAAAATCTCCATCTATAATACTACAATGGATCTCTCTTAGAGAATTTAGAGAATTCCAAAATTCCTGTTAATTGTTGTACTGCACAAGACCATAAACATTGCAGACTTTGAGAATCTCCTCAGTGTTGATGTCCTCTAAGTTTGTCATAATCAAATTGTTGTTATCTTTTTGAGACCGAAGTTTGAATTTCCTCATATCCTAGTATGTTACCAAATCTCCCGAAGCTCCTTTGGCACTGACAGAGATACCTATACAATTTTTCCATATTTTTTGTAAAATTTGCTTTACTTCATTTGCACCCATTCTTGTATCTTGGATAAAAAAGATGGAGAGTATTTCCTTATGAATCATGTTCTTAATTGCTTCTACTTTTTGACTGCCTCCCAAGCCCCTACAATTCTAAGAGACTATATTCATTATTTTCTTATCCGTTGTCCGGATTTGCCTTTGATTTCCACCCTTTTTACTTTGAATTTTGACTTTATCTTGTAACCTTGATGAGCTTATCTAAGAAGGCTTGTTTACCTAATTGTTTATCCATGATAGGTTCCTCTTCTCTTTTTTGCTTGCACAATCTTCTTCTTAACTTTTTTGTGAACCAATTTATCATATTCAATGTATCTTGAGGAGTCCTCCTGAGACTATTTTGATTTTTGCCTAGTTATGACACCTAGATAATCATCTTTATTACTACTCAAGTGTGAGTTGATTTCATGAATTGGTACAAAAGGAAGGATGGAGGTATACTCTTCCAATCCGACCTCTTCTAAGGCTATTTGAGGTTGGGTAATTTTATCTTGTATTGGCATCTTCTCCACCTCTATTTGTGGTAAAGAACTGGTCGGATTTTATTCTTGCTCCCTTGGCATATTTTATTATTCTTTTTCACTCTCTCTTTCTTCGGGTTTTATTAGAGCTTGGAATTGGTTTAATGAAGACAAATCCATGGCTTTGGCTGACTTTGTAATGTTTGAGATATGTTTTCCTTTCTTCATTACTTGATGCCAACCTTTCTCTTGTACTTTTTCTACTTCATGTTCTATTTTCTTTGGGCAATCTCTTGCAAAATGTCCAAGTTTTCCATTTAAATGGAAAAAGACCATAAGATACCTTTTGTGCATATGTAGAATTATCCATTGTGAGTTTAATAACCTATGGTAGTCCTTTGCTTAGATCTACCTCGACATAGATTTGAGCAAATGAAAACATGGGGGGTTTAGGCTTAGATTTATCAATATACCATCCTAAAGAATTTCCAATAACGGTAAGAATTTCATCAG
Source organism: Pseudotsuga menziesii (assembly GCA_001517045.1). Taxonomy (NCBI): domain Eukaryota; kingdom Viridiplantae; phylum Streptophyta; class Pinopsida; order Pinales; family Pinaceae; genus Pseudotsuga; species Pseudotsuga menziesii. The sequence continues at coordinate 728,872 of LPNX010704905.1, read as the reverse complement.
ACCGACACTACAAAGGTATATGAGGTAATTTTACCCACAGCGAGATAGTTCAAGGGATATCACATTCAAGATCAAAGGACATATTCCAACTCTTTAAGTACATACCTGTTGGTCCCGTAAAGTATGACCCATTGTGGAAAATTAGATCTTGATCCTCCTTATTTTCAAAAAGAAAGGCATAATAGCTCCTTCCACATAAATGATGTTGCATCCTTCTAGACAAAAGTGATCTCTAGTTTTTTTTAGTCAGATTTCCATAACTCTCGATGATGGCCAAAGACCTATAAAGACTCCTACTAATCCTCTCTCAGTCAGTCCCAAGGCTTTCATCTTTGTTGAAACCAAATAAATCTTTACTTTCGGGGTCAAATCCCTTTTCACAAAACACGTGGAGGTTAATGGGCCTATCTCAACTTGAGGGATTGTAGCAACTAGATGGGAAAAGGCACCATCTAAGATGGGTTCTCCTGGATTAGGTTATGATGCCTCGATTGTCGACAAAGAGGGGTTGTCAACGCACATGACATAAAAGCTTCAAAGCTTCGAAGTAAAGCTTCAGAGTTGTAGAGCTCCATAAGTGAGGAAATGGCATTTATTAATCATTAACAAAAAATAGGTTGCACTAGGGGATTCGAGGGTGCGAAACCCATTTTTGCATTCAAAACAATGATTTACAAGAAGTTTTATGATTGGATTTTGGTGAAAATTCAAAATCATAAAATGTTTAGCCTTCTTCCTAAATATTCACTTGGAGAGAGGGTTTATCTTCACTATGATTCCCTTTAAGTTACTTTAATGCTCCTCATTCAAAGAACAATATTGATATGGAACACAATTTTATTAATGGGATAAACTAAAAGATGGTTCACAAGGCATGACATAAACATTAAGGGTAGTATCGAAGTGAATGAGGATGTTTTTTTTAATCACATCAATTCAATCTTTTACATTTTTTTTTGAAAAGTTAATGGATATGCCAAATTTATATAAAAATGAACATCAATTTTTTTTGACAAGGATTTGTAGCCATAGGCAAAAGAACTTGAGTTCCACCCATGAAATGATCTCATTTGATTGTGACAACCTCATATCCATAATTAAAAATGAATGACATGTATATATTGTTGAACACTTGTTGTAGGTTTTTGGCTAAGGATTCACATCCACAAGCAAAGGTCTTCCTCCAATTTGGGTCATAATTATTATGAAAATGTGTATTTAATGTGGTTACATCCTCTGTAAAGGGTTATGCTTCTCAAATTTCTCTACATAAACCACTTCCCACAAAATCTTTCGAACTCCCATGAAACCCTTTGACCTTGAAATTGTGCCACTACATGGCAATACAAACACGATCAAATACATAACAAAGTAACATACTCTTTCTCATCACATTCATGAGCACCAATATTGTTCTCTTCTCAATTATTTGTATACCAAATTCACTATGGATTGACAAAAAACCCACAAGTTAAAGTGAACATCGACGATATTCCTTTGTACCCTCCACTACTCGAAATACTCGAAATCTAAATTGGAGACTCGATCACCCAATAGATTGTGATACTTCAAGTATAAATCGTAGCCTTTGCAATGCTGGAAAAGTTGGTCTTCAACATGATTTAATGTTCCTACAATCGTAAGACACGATATAATTGATGTTGCTTCATCTTAGACTCATAAACACGAACCTGCTTCCTTTTCTCTTTAAAAAACTATTACATAATCATTTATACCTTGTAAGTTGAATTTCAAAAATAACAACATCTTTATTTAAATCCATGTCATAAAACTTTTGAGTACAATTCCACCATGTACAGAGACCAATAAAAAAAAAACAATCAAACCACCTGAATACTTAGTATACCAAACAATCAAACCACCTCAAAACTTAAGTGTGCCAAAACTTGAATGGGCCATAGAATTTCATTTGTGTTAATTCACAATTAGAAAAACCACCTAAAAAACAATTTTAAATAAAATTGAATTGCGCATTTATTTAAAATTGTTTTTTAGGTGGTTTTTAAATTGTGAATAAAATCAATATTACCTCTGCGATCGTCTTCGCCGGTTTCGGGTTATCTTACCTTAGCTTGGTATTGTAGGGCATGAAGGGGCAGGCCTTACAAAACCCTATTTTTACGAAAACCTCATTTTTCCATACCCACGGTCCACAGAGTATCTGTCGAGTTCAATCCCTGACCAGGAGCGTTTAAGGATCGAACCCGTCAAACAATGGCGGACGCGTGAATACCAGGTTCAAAGCATTTTATTCACATATTTACTTCTCAACAAGTTTTGTATTTTTCCCGATTCAAACACAATATCTGTTGCCGAAAAGGAAAGCCTCGTGAAAACTATACTCTAAATGCTGAAAACCCCATTGAATACATTAGCAATAACATTCAGAGATGTCATCCTTCAGAGCCGGAGGAAATCCGGGGGGAATGATCTGCCCTGGTTGCTCCCGTTCACATTTTCCATTCTGTGGCAGAGCCCCCGGTATTCCTCCTAATGTTCATGGGCAGGGGCCTATGCCCGTGCCCCTGCATCATCAGCATTTGCCCAATGTAGGTTCATCACCGTTTTTCTCAGGACATCACTTTAATCGGCCCCTTTCACCTCCCAGGGGCTTTGCAGGGCAGTTAGAGCCAAATTACGGTAGACATGAAGGGTTCTTGGAACAGCCCGGTCTGCGAGCTTTACAAGGTCCACAATATCATAGCCCTCTGCCAGGGCGTCCTTTGCCTTCAGCATACGATGTACATGGCTTTGATAGGTTTGGAACTTCGGTTGGCGTAGTTTCTGGCGGCGGAGGGGGCAGTCATATGGGTCGCTTGGCGAACGATGGCAGGAACGTAGGGAACAGTTGGCTGATTGAGGAAGAGAGGGAGAGGGAAAGGCAGAGGGACAGGGAAAGTCAGAGGGAGAGGGAGATGATGCCTCAGTGGTTCTTAGATCAACAGCGGAAGGGTATGGTTCAACAATCCGATATGTTTGGGGGAGGCAACAGGCATGCGGTGGAATTTCATCCTACAGATTTTCCGAGGCACACCGCGCAAACAAATATGTACAATGGAAAAGCGGATGGTGTGAGTCAGCGTGATGATTATCAAATGCACAGGGATTTGTATAATGGTTTGTCCTATGAGAAGGGTGGTGGGAACTATGATGTCATGCCAAGACTGTCAAGGGTAGGGCATAAGCCATTAATTCACTTGGAAGGATTTGAGCCTACACAAGGAGGGGTTCAAGGTGCGAGTGCACCTTTTGGACGCATTGGGGAGACAGCCTTTAAGAGAGCAAACGAGGCTGCAGATATTGGTATGCAACATATGGAACACGGTGTTCATGTCATGAATAGGGATAATGAAATGGGCATGCGAAGGCCTGACGAGTATAGGGATTCTCAAGCTCTGCAATCAGAATTTCTGCAGGGAGTACGAAAGAGAGTCCGAATGGATGGGGGAAAAGATATGCAGGGTCCAAGGGATGGTGGGTTTTTTGAAAGGACCATGGAGAGGGAAGTATTACTTAAAGGGCAAGATGGAACACCTGATGAGAGATTTTTAGGAAATGAGGGTCCTCTTCATTCACTTTCGTCCGAATACCAGCATAATATACAATCTTTGAATCACATGCATGGAGATAGAGCTGGTACTTTCTTTATGGATCAGACAAAGAAAGATGATGCCGTGAGTAACAAAAGGCAACGAATTGCCTCACGTGAGGAGGAACTACTCATAGAGCATGGCCTGCTTGATGATGATACAGATAATGTCAATGACAAGCCCTTCAGGTCTGAATTCAAGTTGGATGCTAAAGCATTGTCACCTAAGAAGAGGCAAGGCTGTGACTTCCCTCATTATGGATTAGAGAATAATGACAATGCCAGGCCTGCAGAGAAAGCATTGGAAGAAAAAGCATTCGGTCAGAGATTTCATCTTAGTAAAGATCAAAGCACCTATAATTGGAATGCCCTGGGAAGAGAATATCCAATTAATCCAGCAAGTGGCTCTCAAGGTAGTGCATATACAGAGGGAAGAGAGCAGAGTAGGGATGTGCCATCACATTTACATGGCTCACAAAAGGATTTATCGCAAGATTGGTCTTTTGAACCTGGAAGTGTTTGGCGAAATAAACCTAATGATTCTCTTCCAGGCAATGAAAAATTTCCAGCACATCAACCTATGGCAGCATTCCATGCCAACAGAGACAGCTCTTATATGTCTATGCAACAACCTACAGGAGTGCCGACTCTCCCTGCAGGAGGGCTTAAAGAGAATCATTTTTCCAGTGGGAGTGTTGTACAAAAGTATAGTCAGTTACTGCCTCAGTCAAGGAGGGAAGGGAACCATGAGAAGTCCTTAAAGACAATTGAAGAACTTCATTTGGACTTTGTGCAGCAGCAGCAAAAGATGGATAATCAGTCTTACTTTCAACCGGGCCAATTTCAAGAAGAAATATTCCGAGGAGATGATGGTAGTCTTCAAGGTCGCCAGGGGCAACGTAAGGATATCCTTTCTAAGGCTCCTCAGCAAGATCAGCAAGCTATTACTTGGAATCAGATTGAGGGACAAAGGCAGGGATCTCAGACATCTAGTCAAGGTCAAGGCACCTACACCCAAATGCAGCAGTTGCAACCTACTCAGCTTGGTAAGAAGGACTCTTTTCTAGACAAAATTGAGGGCAAAACAAGTGGAGGCCAGTCATTGTCAAACCCTTACAGGGATAGACTGCATCACAGTAATCTTCAGGCACACAACCGCTGGAATCAGCCATTGCCACATGCGGACACTCAGGCAGATATGATTATGCAGAAAAATAGTTATTCATTAACTCCTGCATCTAATCATGAAAATTTTCAGCATCCTCCACCTAATGACATGATTCAGGAACACCATTTGCAGATTCATGAGCAACAACAACAGAGGTCACTTCAATTTGAACAACAGACACCGAAACTGCATCAGGACCTTTCACAATTGCAGAAACAGGAGCCGCATTTAATTCCTAATCAAGTATATCAAGATATTCCCCCTAATCAGCAGAATCAGCCGAAGCTGCAGCAATCACATGGTTCTTCTCAAATGCTCCATCAACAGTTTGAGCAGTATCCTCCATCACAAGGGCAGCAACATCATCCCGCTCACCAGCTCATACATGAGAAACAGAATCCTCAAGAGTTGGGGTTTCGGCTACAGCAGCAGAGCAATCAGGAAGAAGGGCAACAGTATCCATTAGAAGTTAAGGGTTCACATCACCCCCAGCATAATCAGAAAATCAATCTTCACATACACGAGAAACAGAATCCTCAAGAGTGGGGTTATCAGCTGCAGCAGCAGAGCAATCAGGAAGGGTATCCATTAGAAGTTAAGGGTGCACGTCACCACCAGCATAATCAGAAAATTAATCTTCACATGCAACAAGAGCATCAAATGCCACAATTTATACAGAAACCTGAGCAATATCAACACCAGCATGGACATCAACAACAACCTCAAATGGAACAGAATCAGGTGCAAGATGAGCATAAGTCTCAACAGATGCTAGCAACTGATCGCCATGAGATTTCTCATGCTAATGCACAGGCTGGTTACCAGTTGATGACTAATAGTAGTGGTGTACAGACTGGCATGCTGATTACAGCATCAATAACAAAAGGTCAAAGCCAACCAGCTCAACCATCTGTTCCCTCCCCCTCTGTTCCACCCCTTCCTCCCCCACCTCTGCCTTCCTCACCCCCATTGTCACCAAATCATGCTCCTCCACCACCACCTCCTCCGATGTCTCCTCCTAAGTTATCTACTTCTACCAGTTTCTCTTCATCTGCTGCAGGGGCACATTCACTTCCGACAAGTATGCGATCATTTCCTGACTTGAAGCCATCAACACATGGGTTCCAATACCAGCACACTTCGGTGCATCATGGACCTGGATTTTCCTCTGTGGTATGGATGCTGCCTTCTTTTAAGAATTTACTTTTTATTATGACAAATGACATGTCTAGCTATATTTCTCTTCATCTTTTTTTGGTATTCCATAGAACTGTCATTTGTCATTCTTGTCTCCATTACGTGAATGCCTGTTCTGCCTTGAACCGTTTTTTGGTATTTGTTGCATCACTCACCTATAGCTCCAGTAATCCTAGTTTAGGGAAGCCCCACTTGAGTTGGAGAAGAGCCAATCAAAAGTGTGAAAGGGGATTGGTGTGGTGACATTGGCCTTTTCATCATGTTTCCCCTTGGCTAGCTTGCTTATTTGGGAATTTAATCAAGCATGCTAGTTTGGGGGGTAACAAGGTATATTTGCCAATTCTCTGCTGTTATCTTAGTATCTAGGCCCTAGGGTGTACTAGGCCTGCTGTCATAGTTTTTAAGGTTGCTGTTATTGGAAATTCCTAGGATCCATAACAACAGGCACTTTAACAAACCAAGCTCATGATTCATCATCTGTCATCAAGCAACATTTATACCATATTTCAGTAACAAGAACAGTTATCAATCCAGGGTCATAGCATTGGTATTAAAGCTACTTTCATGGTTCCATAGGAGCAACACCAATAACGGCAGATTTCCCTAGATGCAATACACTCTCTATTCAAGATAGTAGTAACTTGTAAGTTTGGACTATTAACTGTGATATCTGAGCTACAAATATTAGCAACATTCCTATCAGATTTCAGTCATAAGATCAATTTTTGATTCAGTTTCATAGCATTGGTATGAAAGCCACTTTCCTGACCTTGTGGATGCAACACCAATGTTGACACATTTCCCTAGTTGCAACTAGCTTTCTATCTGAGATAATGGCTTTGATTAGAGAGATAGGTTCCAGTAAAAGTGCTTTGTTGGTCCTCTTTCTTGCAAACTCAGGTTTTGCCTTAAATGTTCCTTGGTGTGCATATAATCCAGGAAAGCCCGTATTATTGGATTCGCCACCTTGGGGTAGCAAACCTGTATACAGTGTGGTTCAGAAATGCAGAATCACCTATCTGCATTGGAAACCGCAGGAATCAGAATCATATTCGATTGCTGCAAAACGTTCCAGGAAAATGGGAACCGTTCCCCCCAGTTGGAAGTGGTTTCCAATTATCGGGAACCATTTCCAGCTGCAGTAAACAGTTCCTGCAGCTTGTGATAAAAAATAGAAAACTAAACCTCGATAAGGGAGTTTGGGGTGTAAGGGGAGGTGGGATCAAAGGCCTTTCCATGAATGATAGGAGTAGTGTTCTCCCATTTTTAAATTATTTTGCATAATAATTGTAAAAAATCATGAGAAAACTGAAACTTTTCTCATTTTGGACTTGCACACTTTGGGGAGCAGAACAATCATTTGGAGAGCATAGCTGAGAATAATGGACAGTGTGCATACTTTGCAGATTAGCACCTTCATTCAGCAACTTTGCAGAGCACATTTGAAGGTCAAATAAAAAAAAAGTTGTTTTTGTAGGCAGAAACTTTGAACAACAATAACGAAACAGTCATATCTTTTCATTTTCATCTTTATCTTCTTATATTCTTCTAATGGAATCATGTTTATCAGCTTAGAGAGGCTCTAGCCATGTAGCCAAGTAATTTGTGGTGGGAGATAAGATGGTGAAGAAATCAGCAGAATCATCGTGTCGATTCTCCTCTCTGGAAGTATGTCACAAAGATAGGGAAAGATGATAGAAACTTTGGTGGAAAATTGTTTATGGAATTGCAGCAAGTGAATGCAAAATTGTATAGGGACATATACAAGGATTAAATGAAAATCCCATTTGCTTTGGAATCCCAATGATGGATTTAGTTCTTGAATGACTATTAGCGAAATGGATGTTGCTCAATTTCAGACAAAGCATGATGAAGCACAATCCAAGGAGGAAAGGAGGGGCAATAGGGATATTCTAGTAGCTTTAAAAAATGAACATTAAGTTTCCGTAATTGTTAAAGAGGCTGACAAGAGATTGAACATTGGACCCATGGCGAAATGTTTGATGGGGATTGGAGGGAAGAGATAGACAACAAAGTTGTGTGAGTCATACATGCATGTGTACTTCCTTTTCAATGTAGTTTGGTCTCCATGTGGGCAAGACATGCTTTGATAGGTAAATGAAGTGCCAAGGGGTTATAAGGGGCTAAACTTTGAGAATTACACTCCAACATTCTACGGAAGGATTGCTTGTGGATAGAGTTTTGGAACAATGCATTCTATTTGGTGTTCTGGTGGTGTGCCCATTATTTCAGATTGGTTGCATGGATACAACTGATGACCCATTGGTAAATCTATGTTGTCCCCATGTGTGGCTTGTAGATTGAGTCTTGCTTCCAAATCTATTGCTACTCAAGTTGATTGGAAGATAAGATAAGATAATTTTATTAATGTCCAACAAGTGACCATAAATAGGTCAAATGCATTGTTAGGTACATTAGAAACACCACATAGTGGGAGTGCAAGTGCAACTCTTATAAAACATATTTAATCTCTGAGATCAAAGAACTAGAATCTAAAATCTATCCACAAAGAGACAAAGAAACAACACTGGGGGTCCTAAAGAAGAGAGGAACCCTGTTTGGAACTTAGAAGACATGTCTTGACTGGAGGTGCCTGAAGGATGTGCTCAAGCCATGGAGTAGCCATTGCTTGTGGATGAGGAATGGAAGTTGCTAACCTCCAAATCTGTCTCGACAGTTGGTGAATCTCTTGACTATCCACTATATTAATAAGGCACAACTAAGAAAACCTTCTAATCACCACATTAATGACAGACCATCAGAACCTTACATAAATGTTAAATGATATTAATTACCACTAAAGTGGCAACTAATTTGGGCTTATCTATGATCACACCAACATTCCCTCATAAGCTTGACTTTGTGGATAAAGAAGACAAAGGTGGAACATATATGTATTTGACTAAGTAACGATTAAATCCAAACACCTTAAGCATTGAGTCATATCATAATGGGATGCAAATCTGATTTCTCCAACCTTTATATTATAGAATTTGGCAAATTGGTTGTGCATGTAGGTGGTTTTTGATAAAAAAATGATTTCTTTTTGCTTTGTCACAAAGTTTTTCCCATGAGGGTTTTCTCCAATAAGATCCAATATCATGGTTTTATGTGATGATGTTGAATATGTGTGGGGCATTTGTCCCTTGTTGTCAACATGGTACTAGAGCCCATGGTTGCTTTTGGAATAAACTAAATGTCCTATGATGTTGGTGATGCTAATTTGCGACACAATGATTTTGTAGTGATTGATCTTGAACAAAATTTGAATATGCAGAGTGGAATCTTATTCACACCTTTGCATTATGTGGCCATTTCCTTGGTTATTTTATCTGCAGGGATCTCATGTCATGCATCACATGCCGCCATTTAAACAGTATGTGGAAACAGGCCAGCATTTCCCACCCAAGCAGGTTCAAGAAGACAAACCAAAGGTAGTTGATGCTATTAATATTTTTAGACAGCCAGGCCGAGCAACTCGTCCTGATCGGTTTGTCATCATTCTTCGAGGTCTTCCAGGTGAATATGTGCTCATTACATTTTCTGTTTTGGTCTTGTCTACATTTTTTAAAATTTTTTAATGTCTGATCTCGTGTTTGCATAGTTTTTTTTCCCTTTATAAGGTATATTTGAATGGCCTTGAAACTGAAGATTTTATTTCATGAGTCTATTATGTATTATTGTATCAAGTTTCAACCTTGACGATATTTAGTATGCACATTGAGTAGTGAGCATATATTTTGGGCATTTTGTCATTTGGACTATGTGCCTTCTCTTTCTTATATATAAACTTAATCAGCTGCTTCTGATCACTTGAATTAATATTATGAATCACACACAGAGGTAGGGCTTTTCCTATTGATATAGTAGCTGCTGGACCAGAAAGAATAGTATCTCCAATGATGATCCCTTTGGGATGCAGAATGTACAGGACCAGAAAGAATAGTATCTCCAATGATGACCCCTCTGGGATGCAGAATATACATCTTATTGTCATCCATGAGTGCACTTTGCAAATATATGCATTTCTATTAGGGTTGTATTCTATGGTTACGATTTCTCCCAGTATGTGATCCTTTTTTTTCCACAAGAAAAAATCCTTATATTTGTTATTTCTGAGAAAGAAATCAAAACATACATTGGTCTGTCCTAAGTGGTCCCATAAACTATTTTCATATGCATCCTGTGCATTTTTGCATAAGATAGAAGCTAGGTCTACTTATTACAGTCATCCCAAAATTCTTTTAGTCCTGTAGTATTAAAAAACATGAAGGGATTACACTGGAAAAACTACATAACTTCCAGGATATTTATAAAAAGTCTGAGTAACTACACACCAAATGACCAGTTTTCAATAAAACATTAGTACAAAAATTTCTCAGATACTGAAGAGAGAGAGCCTCATCTGAATTCAAGTTCAGTTAACTTACCCTTCTGCGAGAGCAGAGTTTCTTTAGATAAGAAATCTGCTTGGGTGTTGTATTCTCCATAAATATGAGAAAAAGTAGTGAACTTAAAAGTGGCTTTTACCTCCTTTACTTGGCTCATAATAGGAATTGGGGCCAAATTCTCAATGCTGCACTTTTGGTTAGCCCAATCCATCAGGATTTTGAATGTTCAAATATTTAGAGTTCCCTAAGTCCTTGTGCCTCTGCAGCTTTTAGCAAAACTCGAAGGGCATAGCATTCAGCCTTAGTTGATAACATCAGCATTGGCAAAAAAATGGCAAGGGTCCTTAATACAACTTCTTAGCAACATCGGCCAAAAAATCCACAAAAATCAACAAACCGCAGCAAACATTAAAAAGTACAAAACATGTTTATTTTTTTCAGAATTTTAAACAGATAAAGCAACAACAACAGCAGATAAACACTAACACACATATATGATGAAGTGGATGCTAAATAAAAAATGATACATCAAAGTTTCAAAGCTTGGAAATTTGGAAGTTTCAACACTGGTTGGCAATTGAGATTGAACCCTTGGCTTACTAAAAAAATCCTTGATGGCGATGATGATATTTGTCTAGCTACCTCCACAATGGGTGATGATGACCTAAGTCACCTCGTTCGAGTTCATGTTCAAATTCAGAGACTTTGAAAATTGACAAAAAATTGGCAATAAAAAATTTGGCCATAAAATTCGGCATGAAGCTCGACTATAAAATTTGAAAATTAAAAAATATATGAAATTTTTAAATAAATATAACAATACAAAGTTTTTGAAATAATTTAACTCATTATTAATTATATTTTTTTGTTTTATATAGCATTATTTTATATTATTGTATCATTATTTTATATTATTATATCATCTAACTTAACAATACGCTTATGATATTTTATTTATATTTGATACCATCCTTGTAACATATGCTTTTTCTAAAATTGAAACATGATGTTTCATTCTATTTATTTATTATATTTCATATGTAAATGATATAGAAATTTAGAATGGCTGTGAGCTATTTTCCAGTGTTTAGTGCAGTCAACATGAAACATCTGTTTTAACTTTTACCCCTCCCTGCGTGTTTGCGGGCGATAATTTTGAGGACATTGAGCAATATGAGGATGCTTGTTTTTAAATTCCTTCGATTTTATGAAATATCGATATATTCATTAAGCTGCGAAACTGAACAGCTGTCTTGTGGATGTGGTGTGGCCCGTGGGTTGTGGCAATTAGCTGCTACTGTAGCAGTGCTTGGTTGCTAGTGCCCACTTACACGACAGCAGCCCCTGTATTTTGCAGCCTCACACGAGCCTCACGACGGTGGCCTCACACCCATGATTTCACGATAGGGTTCACCTGCGGGGTGCCCAGATCCACAAAAAAACGATTTTACATGAGTCACGACCCTCACGATGGCGGCCTCACACCCGTGATTTCACGGTAGGATTCACCCGCGGGGCGCCCAAATCCCCACAAAAACGATTTTACATGCGTCTCATTCCCTGTTTCCCCTTCGTGCGGCCGTCTTGTGGTCGTGCTTTAAAAATTGGCGATTTTCAACTAACAAAATCGTCTGTCCATAAAATCCGGCGATTTTTGATTTTGAAGGCCAAAAAACGTCAAATTTGGTGACTTAGATGATGACCACAAACCCTCTCCCTTCTTTCTCCAAAAGCCCAAAGATAAAGTCACCAATGTTTTAAAACTCGGAACAGGACTTTGAACCGACGGAGGGTCAACTCGGCTCGAACTGGAACCGGCATTGACACGGACCGGTTTTATTTCAATGACTTGGAATACAAAAAAATACACGGCATTGACACGGACCGGTTTTATTTCAATGACTTGGAATACAAAAAAATACATCAAATTTTACAATTTTAATGGAAAAAAAATATTAATAATTCCAAGCTATGATTCCAAATCGTTAGAGACAAAACCTACAAAGTCTACTCATGTATTTGCCATGTAAGGGTGAATATATCTAAATGCAAGTGTGATACATATCTGAATCAAAATTGAAAAAATGCATAATCATCAAAGTCATTGCCTATATTGGGATCCTACTCATCAATAGCACCTTGTTCCCCCCTTCCTGTGGGCTCTAGTACTTGCCTCTACCTTGAATCTTGGAGTTGATCCTCCAAGGACTCTAGTCAACAGTGAACACCCTACAATCTTGATGAAATTTCCTAATCCAAGCATTAAAAATTAAAATAAGGCAGAAAAAGCTTTACATGCTTATTAAGCGATTTTGCTTGACTGAAGGCTACATTTTTATTAAGGTCATGATAGAGGACTTTAGTCAACTTCAACAATCAGGCATCAACACCACCAACATCAAGGTACATAGAGAGTTTGATGTGCTTGATTAAATTCCAATCCTTTACCCTCATACATGATAGAATCTAGTGGAAACGTTGCAATCCTGAAATCCTGCAAACTTTTAAGTCTGTTGATTTCTGAATGGTATCTAAAATTCTACTTTTTTATCTGTGAAGTCTGATGGGTTGGAACCACTCTCAGACAACTTGAAACAATTAATGGTAATGTTAAAAATTTAAGTAAACATTCTAAAAATGAAAGATAAGGAGAATGTTTACTTAAATGAATGATAAGGAGAATGATTACTTAAATTTTTAACATTATCGTTCTCCTTATCTTTCATTTTTTAGAATGCTTACTTAAATTTTTAACATTATCTTTTAATATCACTGACTTCAATGTCGCTCGTACAACCACAAGTAAACATTCTCCTTATCTTTCATGTTTTAGAATGTTTACTTAAATTTTTAACATTACCATTTATTATTACTTACTTCAATGTCACTTGTAGAAACTACAAAAGTGGTCAATTTTTAAAATTCTGTGTTTTCGAAACTATGAAAATGACCCTAAAAATGTCAAAATTGGCCTTAAAGCAGCCCAGCCTCCTTGGCGATTTCTTGGGTCATGGCGCAATTTTTCCCTAAAAACTCGTGAGGTTCTATTTTTCCAAAAAAAATGCAATATTTTTGGCAGAAAAGAATTGGCAGGCCATGATTTTTTGGTAAATCAGCTATTTTTAATTTTTTTGGTGTTATTATCTTCTATGCATTCAGCCCAATTGTTAGAGCCTTGGTTAGCAGCATTCATTAAATCAAAGCATTCAGCTTAATTGTTAGAGCCTTGGTTAGCAGCATGCTTTAAATAAAAACAATGATGAATTTATGGAGAGAGCAGCCCCTGCTCCACAAATGCCTGGGTCTCTCTGATTGTTTCCGTCAAAAACCCCAGGGGTTCCCATGATTAATACTCAGCTCCAATAAATATCTAACCATTTTCTCATTCAGTATACTCTTATTATTATCCAGAACCCACCCTAACCTTGTGAGCTACCTGAGCTAAAATCAGATCCTGGAAGGTCATCTGATTCTGGTTTACCAAATTCCATAAATATATAGACATATTAGTCCCTTAAATTCTGCAACAGCCTCATCTGTTAGCCAATCTAAAAGAGATTCAACAAATGTCAACTTATCCCATTTAAACCACAGTAGTTTTTGTGAGCTCATCCCCAACAGACAACAAAAGGGCAAGCCATGAAGAGATGATCAACAGATTAATCACTATTCTCACAAAGAACACATCTGACAGTCCCTACCCAAAATTCCTCTTGTGGCTATTGCCCCTTGTTAATAATCTGTTTTTTGGAGCTAACCACAAAAGGATTTTTGTTTTTAATCGACAAAGTAGTTTCCAAACCAATCTCCACCACTATAGCCTTTCTAAAGTCAGGTCTATTTTTATGCGTGCTGCATAACCTAATTTGACTGTATAATCACCTGTGTAGATTTTTCACTAGTTTTCAGCCACCGGTTTCAAGTAAAATTTAACTCTGTTTATGACATTCTCAGAAAATAAAAGTGCTGGAAATGAACATGAATTTTTCAGTCTTTTAAAACACTGTTGAAACTACAATTTTTCATTGACAAAAATAAATATCAGCACGCCATTCAACACACAGAACACAAATGTTTTCGGTTAATGGCCCTGGAAAAACCCACCAGGGGAAAACCAATCAGAGAGAGAGATTTTATTATTAAGAAATTTACAGCGAAACTCAGAAATTTTCAGACCAACTTATCTCAACCCGGAAAAGAAAATTTCTGCCACGTTTTCTGTGCCAAACAGAAAAAAAATCAAACACACATATTTCTCTCTCTGTTTTCTGCCTCGATTTCTGTGCTGCTGTACGGAGGGACTGTATGGGCCTCGAAATATGTGCACAGAGTGTTTTTCTTGAAAATTGTGCCCAGCATTCTGCCTCGAAAAATGTGCCCTCTGCCTCGAAAACCGTACTGTACAGACTGTATGGATCAGCAATAAATGCTGCTGTCCATTCAGCTTAATTGTTAGAGCCTTGATTAGCAGCATGCTTTAAATAAAAACAATGATGAATTTATGGAGAGAGCAGCCCCTGGTCCACAAATGTCTGGGTCTCTCTGATTGGTTCCGTCAAAAACCCCAGGGATTCCCATGATTAATACTCAGCTCCAATAAATATGTAACCGTTTTCTCATTTGGTATATTCTTATTATTATCCAGAACCCACCCTAACCTTGTGAGCTACCTGAGCAGGGGAGAAAACCAGATCCTGGAAGGTCATCTGATTTCTGGTTACTAAATTCCATAAATATATAGACACATTAGTACCTTAAATTCTGCAACAGCCTCATCTGTTAGCCAATCTAAAAGAGATTCAACAAATGTCAACTTATCCCATTTAAACCGCAGTAGTTTTTGTGAGCTCCTTCCCAACAGACAACAAAAGGGCAAGTCACGAACAGATGATCAACAGATTAATCACTATTCTCACAAAGAACACATCTGACAGTCCCTACCCAAAAATCCTCTTCTGGCTATTGTCCCTTGTTAATAATCTGTCTTTTGGAGCTAACCACAAAAGGATTTTTGTTTTTAATCGACAAAGTAGTTTCCAAACCGATCTCCACCACTATAGTCTCTCTAAAGTCAGGTCTACTTTTATGCATGCTGCATAACCTAATTTGACTGTGTAATCACCTGTGTAGATTTTTCACTAGTTTTCAGCCACCGGTTTCAAGTAAAATTTAACTCTGTTTATGACATTCTCAGAAAATAAAAGCGCTGGAAATAAACATGAATTTTTCAGACTTTAAAACATTGCTGAAACTACAATTTTTCACTGACAAAAATAAATATCAGTACGCCATTTTCAACACACGGAACACAAATATTTTCGGCCAATGGCCCTGGAAAAACCCACCAGGGGAAAACCAATCAGAGAGAGAGAGAGATTTTATTATTAAGAAATTTACAGCAAAACTCAGAAATTTTCAGACCAACTTATCTCAACCTGGAAAAGAAAATTTCTGCCTCGTTCTCTGTGCCAAACATAAAAAAATCAAACTCAGATTTTTTTCTTCTTTGTTTTTTGCCTCTATTTTTGTGTCGCTGTACGGGCCTTGAAATACGTGCCCAGAAAGTATTTTTCTTGAAAATCATGCCTAGCAACTTGCCTCGAAAAACGTGCCCTCTGCCTCGAAAACCGTATTGTACGGACTGTATGGATCAACAATAAATGCTGTTGTCCTCTCTTCGATTTTTGTGCCCTCTTTGCTGCGATACTCTCCTCGATTTGCATGCTGCAAATTTTTCCTTTCTATCTCAGAAAAAGAAACTTCTCTCCTCAGCTCTCTCTTCTCACTTCAATCTGTAAAAGTGAGGCAAAATGCCTTTCCCTTGCCTTTTTGAGTAAACCCTAGGGCCCATCTAATTCAACGGTGAATATTAGATTAGATCAACAGTCGAAATTAATTGCTCATATTTTATTTCTAAAATATTAATTTCACTCACCCACTTAAATTTATCAAAAACTAATTTTAGACATTAAAGTCAAATTAAATGTCACTTAATTTATTTAATGCAAGGGTCACTTTATTTCCCCCTTCACTAAGTGACTAAGGCTAAAGTCACTTAGGGGAACACTTCCCTAGGTACAAAACTAACACTCCCTCTTACCGAGGAAGGTGTTCTGCACTACTCCCAACTTGTCTCTGAAGAAGACAAACTTGCCCCTCCCCAAAGACTTCGTCAGTATGTCTGCTACCTGCTCATTAGTGGAAATGTATTGAAGCGTGACTGCCCCTCTCTGAACATAGTCTCAGATGAAATGATATCTGATCTCTATGTGCTTTGATCGGTCATGAAAGACTAGATTCTTAGAGAGCTGGATGCAACTCTGATTGTCACAGTAAATCACCGTAGCCCTAAGCTCCTGACCAAATAGATTCACCAGCAATTTGCGAAGCCACCCGGCCTCGCAGCTGGCCAAATTGGCTGCCATGTATGTTACGGAGAGAAATTCCTATGGCTTGGGGTACCACAACAGACAGCTTGACTCTAGAAATCAATCATTTCCAATATACAAGAGAAATCAAATATCTAACACTAAAGGATCAAAACTCGTACCTTATTATGGACAGTTGAAGTAGATCCGCGTTGAGCTTTCCAACTCCAGCTTGAATTGATAAATTACTTCCTCAACAATTAGTAAACAAGACAAGCATGCTATATATATTGGTGTTAGATCTACTCTAGCATATATAATCAACAACATATAAGCATTTGAAATCATCCATGGATAAAATATTCTTTCAAACATACATTATTGGACAGGAAAAGATATTTCTATTAATATAAAATCAGAGATTACAATGAATACAACCTTTGTCGGCACGTCTGCGAATCGGAGTAATTGAAACCCCCACTTAGGTCTCCACCACCTCAATCCTCCATCTCTCGATAGCAAGCTCACAAGCAAAAGGCAAGTTTGGGAAGAACACCAAAGTGCTCCAAGGGACAAAGGGATTCAGACTCAAGCATAAGTTTCGGCAAGAATGGACTATAGTTTCTTTGCTCTCAATTCTCACATGTTCTTCAATGTATCCAAAGGGTTCCTTCTATAGCTCTTCAATGGGGCAATGAAGGGTCGAATCCGAGCGATCTCAAGGCATATGGAAGGCCAAGAGAGAAGTGAGTCGGATCCATGTCAAGGAAAACTCCAAAAGAATTTGGCCTTTTGCACACATCCCGATGGACGCGCTTTTAGGGGTCAAACCCGCGTATATACGCGAGAAAGGGTTTAAAAGTCGTGTATAGCAATTTAAGCATGTTTTTAGGGATGATCTTGGAAACATCAAAGGTATAAAAAAGGTCCATGGGGTCTAAAGAGTCTGCAAAGGGATAGGGGAAGGCCATACAAGTGTGATTCACCAGGTGTGGTAAAATCAGCTATAACAGATGCTCCCTAATGTGTGAGGTCAGAGGGGTCATACGATGGCCGAAATACATTATAAGTCCATCCCAGAAGTGGAGTGATGAAGAACCCAGTGGAAGACCAGCCACCCAATCAGCATAGTACAATGATACAACTCTGCATATAACTGCAAATACATATAGTAGTCCCGGATACATAAGAGTACAATGGTCATGAATAGGCATGATACAAAATATGACGTGTGGTCATCACCATGTACAATATACATAAATCAGAATCTCCATGATGAAGATATGCAGAGGATCATGATTTCCATGAAAGCTGAAGATATATAACAGATCAAGATCTCCATAATGGCTGGAAATGTCTGACATATACTGGAATCAAGTCATGAGAGCTGAAATCTCATGAACATTGGCACGATCAAGGAGGTAGCATATATGAGATGCCACCAATCTGGAAGGTCTTCTACACAAACCGCTACGAGTACAAGTCCTACTATGTGAATAGAGGTGTCGAGTTCGAACATAGTAGTCCATCGTCTGATTACCGGTCATTGATGTATACCGTTAACAGACGCGAGATCACCCACCGATAATGATAATGGGAATCAAGTTACTCGAGTGCAAATTAACAAGTGTGAATAAATGTGTTGAGGTCGAACACTTGAGAGAATCCATCGATTAGGGGACATTGATGTATTCCCAAAGAACTGTCGATGGCGAGAGAACCTGCCACTGATGACTGCAAGTCTCAAGGCACCCAAAAATGACTCTAGATTCCAATCCCAGAATAAATGATCTGAAGTCGATGGGATGAAATCCGCTGGAAGGAGGGCATTAAGGCATCTCCCATCATCCAACACGAGGTACTCAGCAAAGTTGTATAATGTGAAAGGACTCAATCATAAGGTGCACGAACCATTAATTGTACCGGGAATGGCCGACATGCAAAGTCAAGATAACTGAGGAATGGCCGACTCAGGTTTCAATTTCCTTCGAACAAGAGCATAACGGTGTATGGTGACTGATTGTAGGCAGCATAGACTCGATATACAAAACTGGGACATCTCTGCGACACAGGAGGCATCGACAAAGGCTCCATAGGGATTGGAAGCTTAACCAGTCGGTGGAGATAAACTCAGATAAACGAGTACAGCTCCTAAAGTCAAACTATAAACCCAACCAATGGATGTGATATATAGTGCTCTGTTCGAAGGCGACACGACTCGACAGCTGCCAAAGATAACATCTTTCCTTGTCCGACTTTTTGGTTTTTTAAATTTTTTTTCGACTTTTTCAAATATTTAAAAAGCTTGAAAAAGAATAAAATTGTTTTATAGTTACAGACTAGGAGGAGACGAGTGTCATATAGGCAAACAAACTAGTTCTAAGCAGCAGAACATACCTATGCTCAATGCAAGAACATGTGTAGGATAGCGACACTCGGGGGAAAGTCCCCTCCCGGTAAAAATCGGGAATCAAGCTGCAAAAGATATATAAAATGGCTTTGCATGGCTAGACATGAGACAAGCTTGGGCTATATGGCTGATACTCAAAGTCAGGGAAGCCGGCATAAGGCTCAATAAGGCAGGCAAAACTCATGATAATGCAATTACAACTTGACATAAGGGAGTCCCGGGGAAATGGCCAGCAAAAAGATCTAGAGGAGTATGAAGCTCTTGCTCAAGGACATGGTGGGACGAAAAGGGACTCCCGAACCTAAGAGAGGACTCATAACATGGGTACCAAATGCAAAAGGGAGCTAACTAGGACACCCATGTATAGGAAAGCTCTACCATTCACATAGTACCACTTCTAACAACAGCATGAAGGTTCCAGATACCATGGAATGGGTTCGTACCTAAGGTTAAAATGAAACAGTCATAAGGTCATGCAAAATGCAAACGGATGTGAAATCCTAACCTATATGCCAATTTAGACATGATACCTGTGATAGGAACGAATGGGTCAAAACCTTGGAGAGAGAGTACAAAAACTGGACCCTACATGACAACCATATTGGTCCAAAACAACCCAAAATAGTCAATAATCACGACAAAGAATCCAATCTATAGGATATAGGGAGGAATGATCATGACAACTGCACCCATAGGAAACAATGCGGTGAATGATTAGGACATAAAAATGAAAGTAAGGTGTAGACCCAACGTTCACGCATCCATAACCACCCCCATGATGGTGACCACTGGTGTAAAGACCGAGAGAAGGGAGTCAACATCCTCCACAAATGGAGTAGAGGGCATAATGTGACCACTCCTAAATCTATGAGCACGGTAAGGGGTTGTGATGGCCCCGAGTCTGATACCAGGGTCTGTACTAGGACCAAGGACAGGTGATAAGATACTAGGCATGCCGAAAATAAAAGGACCCGAACTCAAGAGAGCATAAATATACTCAAGTAACCGCGATCCCATAGGCCAACTAGCGCACACAGAGCACACTCCTAAGAAAATATAAAGCCAAAATACAAGCAAACCAAAGGGAGGATATGTGAGCTCCCGAATGTGGCAGGTATGTCTCGCCTAGGAGAGGCTTGAAACTCCCATACACTACAATTGGAGGTATGTAACCAATTATAGTGGCCCTCAGCTTCAACGCATATAGCGACT
Organism: Pseudotsuga menziesii; assembly: GCA_001517045.1. NCBI lineage: Eukaryota > Viridiplantae > Streptophyta > Pinopsida > Pinales > Pinaceae > Pseudotsuga > Pseudotsuga menziesii. The sequence goes on along the minus strand of LPNX010704905.1, from coordinate 708,495 downwards.
GTGCTGTCCGACCCCAACCTGGCCGGGACACCCGTAGAATAACCCTTGCAAAGTACCCCCTCGATAACCTAGGTAAGGAAACTAAGGTCACCTCAATATAATCAATGCTCAGGCTGACAGTTGCAAGCGGGATTGACCGAAAGTCTCGAAAGAGCCCCCAGATACGAATACAATCCTGGAAATATCTCCAGTGCTACTCAGTTACAACCAGGGGTCATCCCAATCATAACCGCTCACACTGCCTCGTGCTTAACTCCTTCGTAAGAGGAGGATCCTCAGAAACACTAATTATACCAAGGAATTTCACACTCTCACTTGGACAGACACATACATGTTTTATTTAGTGGTCTTGGAGAATTTACTCACAATGAACTATTCCAAGACCCTAAAACCTAGTCTTGTTGGTGCACCCTATAAAAGAAAAGAGTGTAATTCATTTTATTATGCGTTGATTTTATTTGGCTGTAATTACTCAAAGGGAAATGGCCGTGCAACTAATGACATTATGACTCAACAGTGAAATAAATATGCACACCATAACAAACATTGATAAGTGAAATATTTGTCAAATGAAAAATAGGGTATGCCACTACATGAGATGTATATATATTTCTTTCTGAATGCCAATGCAAACCTTCCTATATGAAAGCCTAAATAAAACTCTCATTCAAGCAATCCCATGCAAGTACCTCCTCAAATCCTTATGCAAAAAATGCAACTACCTTGTATTTTTCAATATAAAAGAATGAAAAATGCAATAAAAGTCATCTAAAACTCTCAGTCTCTGCAACAAGTATAAAAGACAAGCCCAGCAAGACACCGAGACAAAAAAGAGTAATGCACTAATGGCAAAACAAAAAGGATAAATGATTAAAACTACTTTAAAAAAAAAATCAATGAAAAAGTGGTCTCTGGTCACGAAAGAAGCATCCAACAAACAACGTGAGACCCAAGGAAGACCCAACCACACTCACAACCCACTCAACAACTTCCCACAACATCAAACTCACCAAAATGGAGGATGTACGCGACTATTTAAACAATAGCTGCGTATATACGCTACTTTTGGCCAAAAATTCATGTATGTACGTGATTTTTGGCCAAAAACCTGCGTATATAGAGAAGGCAGTGGTAAAAAGCAAGCCAAGGGTCAAACCAATAAAGGGGAGTGTCAATGGATGAACATACTATAAAATGCAACTCAAAAACAAGGAGAAACAAAGAGCAAGTCAATAATATCAAGCACATTGTGCCCCCAAACCTCAAAGACAAACAAGGAACGTCCCCAGCGGAGTTGCCAATTCTGTTACGGAGAGAAATTCCTATGGCTTGGGGTACCACAACAGACATCTTGACTCCAGAAATCAATCCTTTCCAATATGCAAGAGAAATCAAATATCTAACACTAAAGGATCAAAACTCGTACCTTACTCTGGACGGTTGAAGTAGATCCTCGTTGAGCTTTCCAACTCTAGCTTGAATTGATAAATCACTTCCTTAACAATCAGTAAACAAGACAAGCATGCTATGGTGTTAGATCTACTCTAGCATATATAATCAACAACGTATAAGCATTTGAAATCATCCATGGATAAAATATTCATTCAAACATACATTATTGGACAGGAAAAGATTTTTCTATTAATATAAAATCAGAGATTACAATGAATACAACCTCTGTCGGCACGTCTGCGAATCAGAGAAACTGAATCCCCCACTTGGGCCTCCACCACCTCAATCCTCCATTTCTCGATAGCAAGCTCACAAGCAAAAGGCAAGCTTGGGAAGAACACCAAAGTGCTCCAAGGGACAAAGGGATGCAGACTTGAGCATAAGTTCCGGCAAGAATGGACTATAGTTTCTTTGCTCTCAATTTTCACATGTTCTTCAATGTATCCAAAGGGTTCCTTATATAGCTTTTCAATGGGGCAATGAAGGGTCGAATCCGAGCGATCTCAAGGCATATGGAAGGCCAGGAGACAAGTGAGTCGGATCCATGTCAAGGAAAACTCCAAAAGAATTTGGCCTTTTGCACACATCTCAATGTACGCAGTTTTAGGGGTCAAACCCGCGTATATACGCGAGAAAGGGTTTAAAAGTCGCGTATAGCAATTTAAGCATGTTTTTAGGGATGATCTTGGAAACATCAAAGGTATAAAAAAGGTCCACGGGGTCCAAGGAGTCCGCAGAGGGATAGGGGAAGGTTATACAAGTGTGATTCACTAGGTGTGGTAAAATCAGCTATAACAATGTACTCAGTCTCTGCAGTACTCAATGCAACGGACTTCTGCTTTCGACTGAACCACGATACTGCTGTCGAGCACAAACTAAAACAACATCTAGAAGTGCTCTTTCGGTCTGCCACATTGCTTGCCCAATTTGAGTTTGTATAACCAACCAATCTGATCTCCTTTGACCTTCTGTAGTCCAAACCAAAATCCACTGTCCCTGAAAGATAGCGAAACACATGTTTTGCAGCGACCTAATGCACACTCCTAGGCTTAACCATGAACTGGCTAAGAGTGTTCACCGCAAAACACAAATCTGGTCGAGTGTTGACCAGATACATCAATGACTTAATAAGCTGACGGTATAAAGTAGGATCCACCAAATCTCCCTCAAAAGCATGAAGCTTCTTCCAGTTGGTGATCGTAGGTGTCGACATAGGCCTCCCTGAATCTCCTCAAAATATCAATCGCATACATTCCCTGCCCCAGAAAATTATGTCCAGGCTCTTGCCAAACCTCCAATCCCAAGAAATAATGCATCAGCCCAATATCAGTCATCTCGTACTGTGCCGCAAGATTCTTCTTGCATGCTGCAATGGGTCTCTTTCTCTCTGAGATAAACAAGTCATCAACATATAGCAGAAGAACAAGCGGATCAACTCCAACCAGGATGAAGTAGAGATTTGGATCTGCTTCACTCTTTTGAAACCCCATGCTCAGCAAGTAAGAATCGATCTTGGAGTACCAAGCTCTTGGAGCTTGCTTCAGCCCATACAGGGCCTTCTTCAACCTGCAAACATGAGACCCTCTCTCATGTATCTCAAAGCCTTGAGGATGCTCAATGTAAATCTCCTCCTGTATGATCCCATTGAGAAATGCGGTCTTCACATCCATCTAATGGATCTTCCAACCCATTTCCGCTGCAATGGAGATCAAGCTCCTGATAGAAGTATATCGAGCAACCGGCGCAAGAGTCTCATCATAATCAATGCCCTCAACCTGTGAAAACCCCCGCACTACAAACCTGGCTTTGTACTTCTCGAGACTCCCATCTGTTGCATGCTTCAGCTTGTAAAGCCAACGAGAAGTCACCATTGAATTCCCCCCAGTTCTTGGAACTATCTCCCATTTATCATTCTTCATGATGGAATGGTACTCATCCATCATGGCATCTCTTCATATCGAATGTTGGGAGGCCTCCTCAAAAGTAGAAGGCTCAGAATCTTGTGTACTAGCCACCAACAACATGCCTAATCTGTCAGGCATCTTGATGGCTCTCACCTCCTCCTTGGGTGTCCCAAACTCCTGAGCTTCCTTCAAGGTATACCAAAGCTACTTAAGTTTCTTCTTCCCTGAAGATTGCTCCCAAACTGGCCTGTCCTCATCTGAAGAACTACCAAAACTAGAAACCCCAGTCACCTGTGAACCTGAAGCTGGTGTACAAACACCAGGTGTACCCTGTAATCCTGATCCTGATCTCGATCCCCTGTAAGGTGTACCTGTAATAGTAGACCCATCCCCTGTCCCCAAAGACCCTGCTGGCCTAACCATTGACCTGCTGAACCTGTGCAACACCGTGGGGTCCTGTAACCCCGAAAACTTGTGAACATGACTGTTGCGTAGATGGAACCTGTGCCACAACTTGAGGTGCAGGGACCTATTGCTCTCCCTGCTCTGACTCTCTCGACTTCTTGAAGGCGCGCTCCTCCTCAAACTTCACATCCCTTCTCACTACCACTTTCTTCAGAGAGGGAAGGTAAATACAGAAAGCCTTCGTAGTCTCATCATAACCCACAAAGATGCCCTTCTCTGCAGTGGGCTCCAACTTTGTCCTCTTCTCTGAAGGGACATGAGAGTAAGTCATACTACCAAATATACGAAAATGGCCAACTTCAGGCCTCTTGCCTGAAAAGCACTCCTCAGGTGTCATGTTCCCCACTGACCGATGGGGACTATTGTTTTGAAGATATACAACGGTGCTGCAAGCCTCAGGCTAGTGAAAGAAAGGAAGTGACTGGTTATGTAACATAGCTCGAGCTGCTCCAACAATGGACCTGTTCTTCCTCTTTGCTACTCCATTTTGCTCTGGAGTATACGGAACTGTCAACTGTCTCTTGATCCCCTCCTATCTGCAAAATCCATCAAACTCTTTGGAGGTATACTCACCCCCATTATTTGATCTCAAGACTCGGATCTTCCTCCCTGTTTGGTTCTCCACAAGAGCTTTGAACTCTTTGAACCTCTGCAAGACTTCCTCAGACTTCTTGCTCTTCAGAAAGTAGATGCATGTCTTCTTGGAATGGTCATCAATGAATGTCACATAATACTCGTATCCTCTCAAGGACACAAGATGTGGGTCCGCATAAGTCTGAATGTATCAAGTCAAGGGTACCTGTTGACCTGCTATCATTGCTTGAAAAAGCAGTCTTGGTGTACTTTTCCAAAGCACACCCCCTGCACACATCACTCTGCCTTGTGTTGAACTCCGGTAATCCTGTAACCATGTGTCTCAACAACCCCAAGGCTGGATGATGCAAGTGAGCCATCTTTCTATGCCAAAGCTCACACAACTCACTGCTGCTGCTATGAGCTAAAGCATGCTGCAGCTAAAACAAGAGCCTATACAGTTTCCCACATCTCGCTCCAATGGCAACTGAAGTAGATGGTCTTGCAGGCTTGGGAAACATATGCACGTGTCCATCTAGGAAGGACACCCCAAGACCTTGATCCTCGATCATGGAAACTAACACTAGGTTTTTTTCAGCCCAGGTAAATACAATACATCTCGCAATACCATGGGACTCATGGACTCCCTCTGAAATGTAATGGTCCCACGTCCAACTGTACAGATTACTGAGCCATCTCCCAACACAACCTCCACATCTGTATATGCCTGTGAAAGCTCAAAGACCATCTCACGAGCACCTGTCATGTGACTCGAGGCTCCGCTATCTATGTACCAAGTGCTAGAAGTAGATGCGCTGTAAGAATGGCCTGTCACACAAGAAAACTCCCTCTGTCTGGAAACATCCGCACTGGTGAGAATGGATGCTCTTTCTCTCTCAATATGCCCAGTGCACAAAGAAAACTCTCTCTGAAATCTAGCTGCAAAATCATCGATCTCAGTTGAAGCGGCTGTCTGCTGCTGCTTCTTCTTTTAGTTCGGACACGTAGCAGCATAATGTCCCATCTTGTGACATGCAAAGCACTTCATAGTGCTCATATCCTTCTTCTGCCCATCCTGCTGCTGCTTGGGCCCACCCTTCTTGCTTTGCTTCCCCTTCACGGTCAATGCCACATCCTCTTCATCTCCCCTACTAGTAGAGCCACTGCACTGCAAGAAACCCCTCCGAGTCTATTCCTGAACAAAGTCATCACATATTTTGTCCCAATCAGGTAAGTTCTCTTTGGCCACCAACCCCTCAACAAACACAGCACAAGGTGCAGTCACCCCATTCAGGGATGTTCGCACTAACTCAGGACCTGTAATAGCTACCCCAACAGCTGCAAGCTCATCTCTCACCTGAGAGATCCTAGTAAGATACGTCATAACCATCTCATCTTTGACCATCTTGATGTTTTTCAGCTTCTCTCTAAGCACCATCTTCCTGTTTTCATTAGTACTCTGAAACAACCCGGTCAAAGCACTCCACATCTCATGTGCATGATCCTTTCCGGAAATGTGAGGAATAACATGATCTTTAACAGCATCCAAAATAATTCTCATGGCTTTAATGTCCTTCTTCACGAAGGTTGCATGTGCTACTGCATCAGTGGTAGCACTTGGAATGACAATGGGGTGAGCAGTAGTGTTGTTAACTGCCTCATCCCACAACTCATTCTCTCTCAACAAAAGGACTATCCTGGCCTTCCATGAAACAAAATTTTTAGACCCATCTAGTCTAACTTCACTTCTCAACCCAACGGAAGTCATTTTTCCCAAAGAACAAGTTTCAACAAAATGTACTACTGTCACAAAAGTTTTCTCTGAATTTTGGAAATGACTGTTTCACTGCTAAAATTTAGTTTTCTGTCCAACTCAGCTCTGATACCATGTAGATTTTTCATTAGTTTTCAACTACCGGTTTCAAGTAAAATTTAACTATGTTTTTGACATTCTCAAAAAATAAAAGAGCTGGAAATAAACATGAAATTTCCAGACTTTAAAACACTGCTGAAACTACAATTTTTCACTGACAAAAAATAAATATCAGCACGCCATTCAACACAGAACACAAATATTTTTGGCCAATGGCCTTGGAAAAAACCACAAGGGGAAAACCAATCAGAGAGGGATTTTATTATTAGGAAATTTACAGCAAAACTCAGAAATTTTCAGACCAACTTATCTTAACCCGGAAGAATTTTTTTTTGCCTCGTTTTTCGTGCCAAACAGAAAAAAATCAAACTCAGATTTTTTTTTCAATGTTTTTTGCCTTGATTCTGTGTCGCTCTACAGACTGTATCGTACGGACCTTGAAATCCGTGCCCAATTTTTTTTCGAAAATCGTGCCCAAAAAGCTGCCTTGAAAATTGTATCGTATGGATTGTATGGACCAACAATAAATGCTGTCGTCCTCTCCTCGATTTTTGTGCCCTATTTGTTGCTGCACTCTCCTCGATTTGCGTGCTGCAAACTTTTCCTTTTTATCTCAGAAAAGAAAACTTCTCTTCTCAGCTCTCTCTTCTCACTTCAATCTGCAAAAGTGAGGCAAAATGCCTTTCCCTTGCCTTTTTGAGTAAACCCTAGGGCCCATCTAATCCAACGGTGAATATC
>LPNX010704905.1:687993-701434 GCA_001517045.1 Pseudotsuga menziesii | reverse complement strand
TATTTCTAAAATATTAATTTCACTCACCCACTTAAATTTATCAAAAACTGACTTTAGACATTAAAGTCAAATTAAATGTCACTTAAGTCATTTAATGCAAAGGTCATTTTATTTCCCCCTTCACTAAGTGACTAAGGCTAAAGTCACTTAGGGGAACACTTCCCTAGGTACAAAACTAGCAACCTGATGCACAATTCTTGGCCATTTGAGTTGATCTTCTTTTTTTATCAATTTGATTGCACTATGGTTAAGAAGTTTCACATAATGATTTCACTCTGCAGCGAGGTTACCTTGTAAATTTAAGTCTTTTGTAGTTACCCACCCTTGGGACCAGGCTATGCAACTAAGAGGTGGCCTCCCTTAGCGAAACATCCCCAAAATTTTGAAGAATATCTAACAATACCCCAGATAACCTGTAATTACCTTTGGCCCCCAATACATGGGTCCTCTCCTATCTAAACCTGCCTTCCATTCCCAACTTGCGAAGTTGTTCATTTCCCTACTAAAGGAGAAGCCTTTTCCATAACTTTACATACTATAGAAGCCGCTTGTGTCTGTTTTCTCTCCAGCTGGAACCGTTCTTCTATTGTCATCACCTATAAGTATTTTGATTTCATCATTCTTCCCCAAAGGCCATCATTGTAAACCAGTCTTTAGAGACTTTTGGCTGCAAGTGCAGAGCCAAAATGGTAAATACTTTTTATGCCCCACCACACTGCATCCTTTAAGGCTAGTCTTCTCTACTTGACCCATGGTATCCCTTTTTTGACCCATCTTATCAGTCCTCAGAAGCTAAATCATTTCTTCCTAATTTTGGTTAAAATTTCGTTTGGAATCTTTGCAATGAGATGCTCCAATACATAGGGTTTCTCTCCAGAACTGCCTTGACCAGGACCAGTCTCCCTCCATAAGACAACCATTTGTTGCACCAGACAGATATTCTAGCTTCCAACTTATTACAAAGCCAAAGGCAATTATCATATTGATAATGATTTAGTTTAACATGAATCCTAAATATTTTACCCCTTGGTCTAGTACCCTACTTCTCTTTGGCAAAAGAAATCCAGCTTGTAACTTGACATCATCTGATAATTCATTGCTCAACGATATAGATTTGTTCATGTTGATTACCATTCTTGTAGCTTTGCAATAAAGATTCAGTAGTTATTTGATTTTCTCTATCTCCTTAACTGAGCATGACGAAATATCATGATGTTATGTATGAAACATAGATGTGAAATATAGACCAAGGTTGTTGGGAGTGGGGAGTGAGAGTCAGAGTGAAAACCAAAAATTTCAAAAGCTTTTGTTTTGGGAGTGTTTTTTATATAATACATATTTTAATATATTTTGAACCATATATATTGAAAAAATACGCAGAATAACAAATTAGCTGTAGAAAACATGAAAACATAGATTTAATCATTTAGTACACATATAACATCAATCATCTAGTAGTTATGACTTAGAACATTTTTTTTTCCTGTAGAAAAGCTATGACTTAGAACATTGTCATCAAATGATCAATCATCAATAACATTAACCTTCAAGTTTCAACATATAATATTTGCCATTAAGAAATTCTAATCGATAACATCAACCATAAAATGAAATAGAGCATCATATTCATGAATCATAATAAAAGAGTTGTAAGATGCAATTAGCAATTTAAACTTCAAAGGTAGGTTCAAAGTTCAAAGTTCAAACTTACAAAATAGGCCATAGTAAATATTAAAGACAAAATACTATCTACTAAGGTTTTCGCCTGCCACGAGAAACTTCTATTTTCTTTTCTTGTGATCTAGGAATAGGAGTAGGAGAAGTTGGAAGTATTCGTGGAACAAGAGAAGTAGTTGCATGGTCCTCATGGATTGTTGGACGTTGTGAAGATAAAGGCAAAGCTGCTACATCTAGAATCTTGATGGTGGTTGGAGGTGGCGTCTCTGTTGTATGAATTTCATCACTCTGATGATTGTCCAATAGTTTATCCTCCAAGTGCTCTAATGCCTTGGCTACATCCTTCATTTTAGCTTCCTCTGCATTTTTGTCCCAAATCAAATTTTTTCTATCATTCTTGGTCACATTACAATAATGGGATAACAACCTCAAGTTGTAGTGCACATAAACAAAGCTTTTTGTCCGATTTACATTCAAGTTGTTTTTTTTCACGTTTTGGATGAAGTTTTAGGTGCTCCACCAACTCTATCCAGAAGAAGTGTTACAACTTGTGAAAGCATTCTCATCGCCAATTTATGCAGATATGTGGTATAGGAGCCATGCATGTGTTGATGTTTGTGTAGCATCAAAATATATTCTTAAGAAGTCCTTGAGAAAGTGGAAAGAAATGAAGAGCACAACTAACCCAATGAAATAGTTAAATCGACCCTAGAAGGAAAAATGGCAAGTCGACTTGAAAGATAAATAAAAGATAAATTAAAGAATAACTAAAAGTCAAGCCGGCGTAACAATAGAAACTTCTAGTGAAAAGAAGAATATAAATAAAGTGCTTCCACACTTTATTTTATCATCAAGCAAGCACATCTCTCTCTCTCAAGTGGTGCGCACTTCTCTAGGAGGGCAAGTGAGGAACACAAGAAGCATAATCTTTGGGGCCATCTTACTATCTGTCTCTTTGGGTGCACCTACTCAAAGGCCATTCTGTGTTTTTCTTGTATATCATTATTATGTTTCTGTAACTAGTGCCGGGCAGTAGATTTGACGTTGTATCTTGCTGAAGAATCTTATCTATAGAAGTTGTTGGGTTTTTTTTGTGAGAGGGTTTTCCCATGGTCAACATTGTGTCTACTGTGGATGTGTTTTTTTCAGTGATCCTTATATGCATGCATTTTATGTTTACGTGATAGAAAAATGTTAAAAAGTTAAAACATGTAGGTTGGCAAAGACTCCATCATTTGATAAGACTCAACTGATCTCAATCTTTGGTGGCATGTAGGTTGGCAAAGACTCCATGCTCACTGATGTATTTACTCAATTCACTTCATACTTGATACACTCCTCATCGGTGTTGAATTTAGCATTAGCATGTATTCTTTTAAAAAAATTTGCAGACTGTAAGATAACAATAGACAAGTGCAGTAGATACATCACACACACTAAACACGAGTTTTTCACGGGGAAACCATTAAAGAACAAAAACCCCTAAAACATTTGTAATTCATCTCTTAAATGAGATGACCGAGTTTATCTCAAACTTCTGAGATGAATGTTATACAAATTCTTCCAAACCCTAGTAGGTTTGAACAAGGTTTAGAAACCCTAGTACATTTTGACCAAAATTATCTCAAGGACAACTTTCACCATCTCTTGCAAATCTAGGACTAATTGCCCATATTTCTTTTGCCGCCCAGAAGTCCATATGTCATGCCTAGTACTGCCCGGACTGCCCAGATCTTGATTCAAGGCTGCCTAAACCTTCTACCTACTTCCCGAGACTGTCCTATACCTACACGTGAGCTTGGTGCTACTGCCTGGATCCAACACTAGCTTCCTGGATCCACCATAGGCTGCTCGGATTAGGGCTGGCCAGATTTGCAGCTTCTGCCTGGATACCCAACAACCTGCTCAGATGCTGGAGCAGGATGCTCGAGCCTGCATGAAGTCTGCTCACTGCTGCCCGAAAGTAGGGCAGGTTGCCCAAGTTTGAACGGAGGCTGCCCAGAGGTGTCAATAGGTTGTCCGAGGATGAACTCACCTTGCTCGAAGATACGGTAGCCTGTCAGCATGCTGCCCGTGAAGGGTTACTGCTGCCTGAGAATGCAGACGGGAAACTTGTGAGTGGTTTGATCCTGACCGTGATTTGTTAGCCCAAGGGATGACTGCTCGAGAAGTGGAGGATCCCCTTCTCGCTGCCCAAAAAACTGTTATGCCTGTCCGTGAGGTAGATAGGGCAGATTAGGGTAGGTTTAGAGCTGACCGAGAGTGATTAGCAGCTGTCCGGGAACCCTAGGGTGATGCCCTAGTTTTGCTTCTATAATTGGAAAGAGATGCTGCTACTCATCATGAAGATAAATGAATGAGACCCTAGCTTAGGGTTAGGATGCAACAAAATTAATTGATGGAGATGCCTTAACTAGAAACCTTCATGCTAGGGCATAACCCAATACCTCAGATCTTCTCTCCTTCAGCGAAAACTTCTTTTGGAGCAGCTACACATTAAGCATGAGTGTGTGTGTAAAATGAATTTGAGTTGATCTTCTTTTATAACCTTTGATTCACCTAGATGTGGACCAAAACTCAAAAGAGCAAAATAATAATATTTTATTCTTTTATCTTTTTGACTTTTACCTTTAGTGGTACTAAAGGTCCTTTTGTACTTTCACTTTGACTCCTTAGTGGTCCAAGGGTCCTTATGTATTTTTGACTTTTCACCTTTAGCCTTCTTCAAGTGCCTTGTGGTCAAAACAAGTGGTCATAGGGGTGGTCATAGGGGTCCTTCATCCCCACTCAAAGTACATCATCATAAATAGAGAGAATTACTAATGCTTTTATCTCACACTCCTTGTGCCACCAAGATCGTGTACTAGGAGTAGCTAATCCTTGGAGAAGTTCGCAAAGCCCACAGATCGAGGGTAGGAGTGTCTCACATGCCCAAACCCGATCTAGTACTTATAGTGATATCCTGGTAACTGACCAGGTGCCTTAGCCATAGGTTGCATAATTTGACCCAAGGTCAAATACTTGGTAACTGACCAAGCGCTTCCATTCTCCCGAAGAATGGCCCTCATCCCTAGGCTGAGTCCCCCAGTTCTAGACCGGTTCATCTTCCTGGTAATTGACTAGGTGCCTTTACTCAAGGAATGGCCACTCAGCTCTAGGCTGAGTTCCCCCATTGCTGGACTGGTTCCACATCTTGGTCCTCGACCAAATGTCCCCATTCAACAGAATAACTACTCAGCTCAAGGCTGAGTTCCCCCAGTGATGGATTGGTTCCACATCCTGGTCCTTGACCAGATGTCCCCATTCAACAGAATGGCTACTCAACTTAAGGCTGAGTTCCCCCAGTGCTGGATTGGTTCCACATCTTGGTCCTTGACCAGATGTCCCCATTCTCCTGAGAGAATGGCTCTCGATGCTGCTCGGGAAAAATCAACGATCTGGGATTGGCTTGTCTAAAACAAGCACATACCTTGTCCACGGTTTTTGCCTAACCTCACTTTTAGGTGCAAGTTGTGCCTTCCAAGATGGAGAGTAATATTTTGGTGGAAGTACATATGTTAGGGCATGGAGTGGAACATTCATATTATCCCTCCTTTGGGCCACGTCAATGAATATGATCATACAAGATTGCATTTCGTTGCAACAATGTCTTTGATTTTTCCAAGGATGCTATCCCTCTGCTCAAAGACCTCCCCAATCATTGACTGATTTGTATTTGCTAGCAGAATCATACTATAAACGGTCTTGGTGAACTACAAAGCATACCTAACCTATGCCCGAAACCGACCATCAAGAATAGTGTCCTTCACCTCCTAAAAGCCATGTCTATCAGATCTGCTTGCCATGAATCACTTGAAACCATATTGGCCAATGCTTATCTTACCTTCAAAAGCCACACGAAGTTGAGGTAGTAGTTAGCAAATCTAGTTTTTGCAATATTCAATAGCTCCAATCTAGAGTGGTTGCAAAAAATGTGGTGGGCCATGCTATGATTGGTAATAAATTTTATCATTTTCTTCCCTCTCTCGTTCAAGGCACCAATCCATCTATAATTAGGGTCCTTCATCTTAACAATATCATGCATCAAAAAGTTCAATGTGTGAACCAAACACCATAATGAAAATATCTTAGGGTGCATATCCTCAATGATTTCTCTTAGGGTGCATATCCTTAATGATTTCTCTTGTTGCCTTACAAATAGTAGCATTATTAGCGACGACTTGAACGGCATTGTATGACTCAATCTCTTGATGGGTTTAAGTAAAGGTTGTGCAATATCAATACCAGTCTTGTAGTGATATGAATAGTCATGGGATGAAAGGAAGATCGCACCACTACATCGGGAATATTTATCAATGGATTGCCTTTGGTTTGTCCAACCATCAAATATAATGAATACCGCATAGTTGGTCCAATCATTGTCCAATCATTTGTAAAATTTCTAAGAGCATTGTTGACTATGGTTCTTTCCTTGTCAAGTCTCATTGTTCTAGCATCGTCATACTTGGGGCTCTTGTAGGGGCACCATTGATGGCTTGTACCATTAGGGTGAGCAAAGAACATTTAATGGTACACCACATGCATAGATAAACCTGTAAATTTTTGAATTCATATCATCCTTACAACCTTGGTCAAGGATATTTGATAATGTTCTTCGCATAGGCGAGAATTCACTACTGTGGGGGGTTGAGGATCGAGTCCCAAACTTTTTGTGTGAGGCCTCGAATTCGACCCTTGATTTCATGTATTTCTTTTCAGTGGTCTCTTCTTTCCATTTGTATTTGTTTCTCTCTTTCCTCGACACTTTGTCACTAGTTTTGAATCTTGACTCCAATAGTCTTGCCTTCATCCCATGGCATAATCCCACATAGATGCTTTCTCACATGGATATATGAACCTTTGTAAGTTTTAGTACAATGGGGGCAAATAAACTTTGTCGTTCCACCTCCTTTGCCTCCCCCAAGCCTTGCCACATATTTCCATGAAGGTGTTGTATCTTTTTGTTTTTGTCCCTCATCAGTCTTAGCTTCATTATCATATTCCCCTTCCACTTCTTCCTCTTCTCCATGTTATGCGCCACTCCTTATTTTTTCCTCCTCATCATTGATATATCGGTTTCCCAACACCACCATCATAATAAGAAACATAACAAAAAAAAAACTGACATATTCATCATGCTTCTTGACTAAAGATGAAAATAACTCGTTGCCAGCAATAGAATGATGGAGAAGGAGAAATGGGAAAGTGTAGGAGAAGAGAACATTCAATATTTAAAATTTTAACACTTTTATTTTAAACAAACAAAGAGTGGGATTTAGAGCGTACCTCATTAGCTCTTCGATGGTGGTTGAATGTCTTTATGACAGCCTTCAATCCCCCTTCAAGCTTTGACAAATATAAACCTTCAATCTCCCTTCCAAGCTCTCTCAAATTTGTTCACAAACAATTAGCAAACCCACTCAAAACTCTAGCAAAGAGTAGTGAAATGAGAAATAGAATAAGTGCAAATGGAGTGAATGAGTGTTTTAATCCCCTAAATGAACCCTAGTCATGTCGAAAAGGCCAAGTGGAACCATGTCTTGGTTCCAAAAATCAAAAGAGAAAAAAAATTCGCCTTAACTTATGGGAGGGATTTGGGAGTGTTTTTTTGTTTTTGTTATCCTCATTGGAGTGACCAAGAAGTGTTGAGGGAGTGCTCTAGGAGCGATGCCCCCTCGTCGCTTTTTCACTAAGGGAGCCTGCTCCCTGAAATCACTTCCAGAAGGAAGCAGTCAGGATTTATGTTCCCAAGAGCAATTCCTGATCCCTCCCTCTAGGAGCATGCTTTAGGAGTGAAGTGTTGGGTGGGGGGGGTAGTGCTCCCCTGCAACTCAAATTTAGACTGAGTTTGAGATTCTTATCCTTTTCAAATTACCATTCCTTCTTGCTTCCTTAATCAACATACTCAATCCCTCTGCCACTAAAAGAAAAAGAAAAGGGGATAGAGAGCATCCTTGTCTAAGTCCCCTAGAAGTAGTAAAAAGCCTTGAAGGAGAGCCATTAATCCACCAGAATAAAAGAATCTGTGTTCAGACAACCCATGATCGAATTTACAGTCTGCAAATTAATACTCAATTGAAGAAGCAATAATCCGAGGAACAATCAGCTCACCCTATCACAGGTCTTTGCCACACCAATGTTCAAAATAACAGCTGGGATTTTTTTTGTGTTTTTACTGAGTGCATTCTTTCTTGTGTAATGCCCACTGCATCATGGTTTTGGCAATTATTAAGGAACCCAAATTGTTTTTCAGAGACAATAGCTGACCAAATACCCTTCAATCTGTTAGCAATATTTTTGGAGATAAGCTTTTAAATCAGATTGCATAACGAAATTGGCCTATAATCTTCAAATGTAGCATCAACTTTTGTCTTGGGGATGAATGCTATAAAGGTAGAATTGAGTGCCCCCAAGACTTTCCCAGACGTTTGGGACTCTTCAACAACTTGAACCAAATCTTGTTCCGAAAGATCATAGCACCCCAAATAAAATTCCAGAGACATATCATTGGCCTTGGGATTTTTCGTTTTGAAGGTAGACAGGACATACTTCAATCATGTGTTAGTTATTCCCTCCTCTAGAGCCTTATTCATATCTTCATTTATGAGACTATAATTGCATGATTTCACTTATATTGGTCTCTTAGTATCCTTAGGGCTTAAACAAGGATTTGAAATGCAATCTTCTAGCCTCTGAATTTCTTTGAAAGGGATTTTTTCTTTTTTGATCATAGACAGGACATATGTCAATTATGTGCTAGCTATACCGTCCTCTAGAGCCTTATCCACATCTTCATCTATGAGACAGGGAAAAAGGGTTAAAATTTTCATGATTTCACATATGTTGGCCTCCTTAGTATCATTAAACAGGGATTTGAAATGCAATTTTCCAACTTGTGCAATTTCTTTGAAAGAGCTAACCTTATAGCCATTTGGATTCATGATATCCCAAGTAGTGTTTTTGTGCTTTCTATGGTTAGCATAATTGTGAAAAAAATTGTATTATTGTCTTCTTTCATTACTGTGTGCAAGCTTCTGGATTTGCATTGTGTAGAAATTTAGAAGTGACCGACGCGTTTCGGGTGGACCCTCCACCCATCATAAGGATCATTCGAAGCTATGTCACAATAGAAAAGAAGTGGGCAGTAGAGTATATATAGAAAATTAAAAACTAGCAGTTAATTATAAAAATTATAGATAAAAATGTTTGGGGGATACACTTGAGAAAAATTAGGTTGACAAATTGAATAATATAATAAAATAAATAAGTTATTTGATTAAAAAAGAAGATTTTTTTTTTTTTTTTTTTTAACTTAGGTGGAGAAAAGTCAAAGGTTCAGAATATTAAAAGAAATAAAAACGATGGAAAATTATTCAATTGTTTATTAATTTAAATATAATAGTTAAAAAGATTCAAGTGAGTAAAAAGGAGGGTTAATTGGATAATGAATAAGTAATTGGTTTAGTTTAAAATATAGTTAGAACTAAAAGGAAAAAAAAAAAAGTATAAGAATAATTAAATATAAAGGGAAAATTGAAAGTAGTAAAAAGAGGGAATTAAGGGTTTGACTTAATGAAAGAAATCTTAAAAACCTAAAAGTTGGGGGGGGGGGTTAGTTGAAAAAAGATAGAAAGGTAAGCATTCATAACATATAAATTAATTAAAATAAGGATAAATAAAATAAAATAAAAATAATAATAAAATACTTAACATGTACCATTTAAATTATGGTTGTTAGTATATCTTTCCATGGTCATGCATGCCAATTAGGACTGTAAACTCTTTTAGTTATAAATTATAATCTCAAATGTGTTTTCCTTACTGAAACTTAGAAGCATAGTTTTATGGCTCAAGGAGATGCTTAGATAAATATAAATAGGAGATGTTTTTGATCACGGATGAACTTATTGTTTTGATGAATGAAATTGCCTTTTTGGTATACTGTATTTGTATTTATAGGAAGTGGGAAGAGCTATTTGGCGAAGGCCTTACGTGATATTGAGGTCGTGAATGGTGGCAGTGCTCCTCGAATTCATTCAATGGATGATTATTTTATGACAGAAGTAGAAAAGGTTTGATAAAAACAGCATGTTTATTTGGAATGTTTAACTAATCTGTTTTGTGCATGGGGATTGCAAATGGAACGTATTTTAAAGCAGAAGGTTTGACATCTTCTAGCAAATAAAAATTCAAATAATGTATGGCATGCTACATAACATATGTATATTTTTTTTGAAGGTTGAGGACAGTGAAACTGGGACTGTGTTGAGTTCATTGCTGAGAAGCAAGAAGCGAGTCACCAAAAAGGTGATGGAATATTGTTATGAACCTGAGATGGAGGAGGTGAGGGGATGTCACATTCATTTTTTACCCATTTTCTTCAATTTATTGTGGCTGCTTCCTGTTTATCATTGGGTGTTATAATTTCATTTAATATATTGCATGTCTAGTGCGGTTCGTGTATATATATAAAATAATTTTAAATTATATCCAGGATGCTAGCAGCAGTGTTGCAGTTATTTTTTGTTCAAGTAATATATCCTGCGGGAAACTGCCTGGGCACTTCCCATCATTCTGAGGAAGGTACCCAGGGTAAACCCTAGATTCCTCAGGGCACAAGGCCATGCCACAAAGTGGGTTTGAACCCTGGCGAGGAGGGATTAAATTTTCTCCACAATTACTCGAGCGGCACGCAATTGACACCATTGTAGTTATTTTCTATTTGTTCAATTCTTAAGAACATTCATCTGAACCTTTTGTTATTGGGTCAGGATGGTTGCTTGTTCTGTAGCTGTGCTGAATAGTTGAAATTTATGGATCTAGCAATTAGTAACTGAAGGGATAAATCAGTCTTAGTGCTGATGCACTCTTGCTAAATTTTTTATGGATTCTCACTTTTTGAACTAAAAATCTTCTCTCACAGCATCAAGTTCAGTTCTGTTTTTCATTTGGCCTGCACATAAAAAGTTGATGTGTACAAGGTCTTTTTCTGTTTTTTAATGTCCTACTTTCCGCCTGTTTTCATTCTTTATTCTTCTATGCTTTTGTCTCTTTTCATAACAAGTCTATTCCTCTTGTTCCGTGACATTGGTTTGGTGTTTGTCATCCTTTTTTTTATAGTTAAGAATATAAATTTATATTGGTTAGAATAATCCGTCGGGATTATTGTAAATAAATAATAAATAGGAATATGAATAGATAGGAAGGTGAAAAGGCTGGTTCTCAACCGCCACATTGTAATGTATAAATATTTGCTTTGGTAAGAGAATAATATCAATCGGGAGTTATTACCAACAAGTGGTATCAGAGCGCTGCCATAACTCCTGCCTGTTGCCAGTCTGCCCATTCCTGACATTCTGCTTGCCAGTCCATTACCAGACTGCTCCATCAGTCTGCCGGTCGAGTCGCATGCATTGTCTGTGTTACAATTCCTTCATGATTGAGTTTGTGTGCTGCAAACCCTAATCCAGACGCGTTTTGTATGTGTATTATTCTGCTCTTTGGTGTTGTGTTGGAGACTCACGCATATCTTGAGTGAGGAGTCTGTACATTGTGTTGTATATGCCACTTACTGTTTATTAGGGTCCACCAAGATACCGCGAAGGAGATGCAGAGATTGATAGGTCACGAACACAAAAAGGATTAGGACTCACGCGAATTAGGGTTTATGACAATGACCTGGTAAAACGTCTCAATAACGCATGCACGCAGAATAATCACCAGACTTAGGGTCACGCAGCAGTCTTTCAACGCAGTAATAATAATAATACTGCTTCTATGCTGCTGTAGCAACATTCAGAGCCCAGAGATCGCCGAAGCTCCAAACTCTGGTTCTAAGACAAGGGGGCGTGAAAGAAAAACCCTAATTCACAAGGTTTACATCAGCTCCGAAGAAAATGCTTAAAAGCCCTAACGCATGTCACATAAAAGCTGTATGTGAAATTTCAGAAAATAGTCCATCTGCATTCTCGTGAATGAATCCAATCACCACGAGCAAATAGTAAACCATCTTTCGACAGTCCATTTGTATTGATAAGTGCTAGCTTTTGAAAGAAGTCTTTTGTGGTTGTGCGAGAAACTTTACTTGTATGTTGGTCAGTTTGTTGGTAAAAGGATTAGTGTATTGTGAATGCGACCTCCATTCTCAATGCTTAATGATTGCAGGGTTTATGCTTAATGATTGCAGAATCATTATAATATTGCCTATCAGGCTTTAATTTGCATGGTGTTGCAGAATCGAATCGATTTGCATGTTGCTATAAAATTGTTTTTAATAAGCGCTGTAGAATCGTTTTAATAGTGCTGCAAAATTACTGGTGCTGAGAAAAAAAAGTGAGTTTGCATACTGGCGTAGAATTAAATTTGTGCTGCAGAAGTGTATGAAGACCTTCATAGTGCACATATTTTCTTGAAATGCATAGTGTATATGCAAGACTACCTGCGTTGGAGATTGCGGTGTATTTGTTGCCTTGAAGACTGCTACGTTGGAGACTACTTGCGTTGGAGATTGCTGTATTGCTACAGCCTATTGAAGACCTACTTGAAGACCGATCTCAATATTCAAAAATTCTGAATACTGAGACTGATATATTGCATTGTGATACTGAGACTGATATTGACTGATATATTTTGTATTGAAGGAGCCTGTAAAATTGCATTGTACTCACCTTGGCAGAGACTGTAGACATGCAAGGTTATTATTTTTTCTATTTCTCTTTGTCATATCTTACACTAACAGTTGTAAAGATGCACTCTTTGGCATCTAGTATTGGTGCTGCCCTAGCTGGCAAAGACCAATCCAAAGACCCTTCCAAGGGAGACTGCAACAAGAGAGGACGAGGAAGAAGAGATTTCATAGGCAGAGGGGGCAGAAGCAAAAGATCAGATTTGCAGTGCAAGCGTTGCGGAAAGACTGGGCACACATCAGATCAGTGTTGGGCTTCATGGGACTCCATCAAAGACAAGCATAACCAGA
The DNA here is from genome assembly GCA_001517045.1 of Pseudotsuga menziesii. Taxonomy (NCBI): domain Eukaryota; kingdom Viridiplantae; phylum Streptophyta; class Pinopsida; order Pinales; family Pinaceae; genus Pseudotsuga; species Pseudotsuga menziesii. Next base: position 688,743 of record LPNX010704905.1, on the reverse strand, counting down.
AGAAAGATGACCAAGATGCTAGTAAATCTTCTGATTCTTGTATTGTTGCACATTGTAATCTTGGAATTAATGAAATGACTTCTCTTTCATCTTATAAAGATTGTTGGCTGCTTGATACTGGTGCAACATCACATATGACATTTAGAAAAGACTGTTTTGAAGAACTGAATGAAACAATAGATGGGATAGTTTACTTTGCAGATAAGTCAAGTATTAAACCAAAGGGAATGAGCACCATTCGACTAAAGATGCCTGGATTCCCTGACTTCTTGTTGAAGAACGTTCTCTATCTTCCAGAGTTGCAGAGAAGCCTGCTGTCCTTGGTGGAGATTCGACAGCAAGGCCATTCCATCCACATGTTTGATGGAATCGTTGAAATAAAAAAGTCCTCTGACAACCAAGTCATCATGACTGGATACGAAGATGGAAAGCTGCTGAAGCTCAAGGGTTCATCCGCAAGATTTCAGAACTATGCCTACCTCTCTCAGCATGGAGAAGGTAATATGTCATCTAGCTCATTGTGGCATGCAAGATTTGGTTATCTAAATTATAACAGTCTTCGTTTGTTGAGAAAGAATGGTGTATTTGGCTTGCCCACCATTCCTAAAGAGAAGAATAAATGTGATGCATGTATTTTAGGGAAACATAGTAAGCTGCCATTCCATGAATCTAATTTCAGAGCAAGTAGGAAATTAGAGTTAGTACATTCTGATTTGTGTGGCCCAATGCCAACTCCTTCAGCAAATTGAA
>LPNX010704905.1:634320-677612 GCA_001517045.1 Pseudotsuga menziesii | reverse complement strand
CTTATAAAAGTCAAAGGAAAAATAAAAGGACCCTTTTGGTAAAAGTGAAAGTGAAATTAGGAAAAGATTAAAAATATTATTATTTTTTATCTTTCCTAATCTTGTCCACTTATACGTAAACAAAGGCTATAAAAGAAGATCAAGTCTTCTCATTCACTACACAAGTTTTTGATCTCACAGGTGGAAATGCTATTTTTCTTAAAGAAGTTTTGTTTTGCCTCAGCCTAGGGCATCCACTCTCAGCAAACCCTCAACTAGGATTTTATCAAAAAATCATCTTCAGCACTTTGTGGACAGTCACCTTCAACATTTCGTTTTTCAGGCAGCTCTTCTTATTTTTTTCGGGCAGCCACCTCTCTGTCCATTGTCCTCTAATGCCGATATTGAGACCAATTTCATCTTGAGCTTCGGTATATACACACATCTACCACCTCTAGAGATTCTCTTGACTCTAGCTAGAACTTGATTATTCCAATTCTCTTCACAGCGCATTGGGCATGTGCTTCAAAATCCACATGTAAATTTGAGTCTGTCCCTGACAAACTACTGAACAACCCACGTGTCCTCGTCATGTGATGAGAAGCCCCACTATCCACAAACTAGGCACTATAAGAAACTAAGCCCACTGCATAGATTTTTCTTTGTTGCTCGAACTGCCGTGTAATGTCCTCTTCTGCTTAAGCATTGAGGACCAGCTCGCTAACCTATATGATTCCCATAGGTTCAATCCGGCACTGACAGTCAGGGAATCAACTGTGGACAGATGCCATATAATGAAGATCTAGAACATCAATATTATATCATCATTGGCTAGACGGGGGCCACCAGAGCCAAAGGCCACCTGCATGCATGAGATCTGAGCATTATTTCATGATGCATGCACCCGATTGAGTCTCCATACACCCTGCATGCATGTCAATTGCAAATTAGAAGTTAAAGTGACCTAATTAGGTCAAAGTTAGGTTATTTGCAGCTGGAGGTTATAAAAGAGAGGTAAAGTGAATGGAGAAACACACTTATGATTATTATTGATTTGGAGCTTTTGAGTAGCCGCACAGTGTGCGGCCACAACAGTTGGGGTTGAAGACCGCGTCTTCAGTTAATGAGGTTTCGGTAGTGAATCATCTGCCCTAGTTTCCTTCAGGGTAGACCATCCAGGTCCACCATCTGCTCTTCATCTTATTCATCCATATACAGTTATCCGGTACCCATTAGAAGATTGTTTGCAGGGACACTTGTGCAGGCGTAGGGGGTTTTTAGCTGGAAAATCCCAAAGCATTCGTTGGGTCCTCAGATCTCCATTTATCTTCGGAATACTGGCACCATTCTCATCATCAGTATCATCCTTCAATACCAAGAGATTATCAGCTTCTAGTTTGCTCACCCGGAGTAGTTCTCATCAGTTTTGTGTAGCTGGGGGTGTTAGCAGCTAAACCATCAAAACAATTCGCTAGCCTTCTTAGAGTGCTCAGAACTTTTGCATGCTTCAGACAATCTCTTCGGCACGGGAAGACTTTCATTCCCGCAAATTCTCATCTGCATCAGACCACTGCTTCACTGAAAACGTAGTCTTTAGCTGATTGAGGGGTTCGTGTTGCTGGGGTAACACTAGAGGCAAGGAGCACCAGTTCTTCACCAGATCAGTTGTTGATGCATGCGTATTATCTCTGGAGCATTATCAACCGGATTATCAGTGGTAAATGTTGATCTGTCACCATAAAATTCTCTGCCCTAGTTAGCTATAAAATAGGGCCATTTGCCTAACACTTTGCATCCATGTTTATTTCAGTATTATTGTAAATTGGGAGGCTTAAGCAAGCCCTAGTATAGAAAACAGTGGAATATCTGCATTTGGGATATTACAGTGGTAACAGAGCTATTTTCCTTGCCAGCTGTGGGCATGCAAAATTATAAATGAATTCAGAAGACCCATACAACATTACTTACTGGAGACAGAGGTGTAGAGACAAAGAAGAGGAGTTAGAGGACATAGATTTGGGGAACAAAGAGTATCAGTTTGGAAAGGGCAAAGAAACAATTGCCAAGGATGATAAAACAACTTTCAATAGTCTCATATCATCCATAAAAGAACTCACTACTGGGCAAAAAGAAATGATGAGTACCTTCAAGCAAATGACTGAGAAAAATGGGCTCACCCCACACAGTCCCTTATTTCCCAACAATGATAGGGTATCCACCAACAGTAGTAGGGAGCACTTACATACCAACATGCAGAGCCATCCCCATATATACAAGCTTTTCCGACCCACCATGCCTCAATTCTTAGATAGTCTAGCTGTAGTGCCTCTAGCACAAGCAAAACCAGAAGAATCCATGAGTGCATATCTGAGAGAATATAGACCTTTAGGAGAGGACTTCCATTCAGCCATGGCCTTCACCAACTTCTGCCACTTTAAAAGTAAGAACAGACCCAAAGCTTACAATAGGCCATTCACCCAGAACTGAGCTACAACGCACCGTAGGGAAATTGACTATCCCTACCTTTGAGGGCACCCGGGGTGGCCCAGCACGAAATTGGGTGCAGAAGTTGGATACATACGTCCAACTCAACCCCATGATTGAGACAAATGCCATTAAATTGGCTACTTTGCATTTGGACGGAGAAGCACATGAGTGGTGATACCACAGGTTAAGTGACACTAAGTCACAATACCATCACATCGTACCCGGATTTTACATAGAGGCTCATGGAACAGTTTGATCGAAAGGACCCTGAGGTGCACTTTAGAGAGCTGGCACAACTCAAGCAGACAGGTAGTGCAGACACATTTATTTTAGAATTTCAGAGGATAACAGTCATGGTGACAGATATATCAGAGAGCAGGTTGATTATGTTGTTCACTGAGGCTCTCACTCCACCCTAGCAGATGCTATCAATCAGACTAGAGACTTGCAGGATGCAGTACCCAAAATTAGGCTTCTCCCAAAACCAATTTCCCTATTGAAGATGAAGAGAGGAAACTCATCTAGAAATAATGGCCCAAGAAAGAGTGGATGGACAATGATACCCGACAGGACCTTAGAAGAAAAAAGTTATGTTTCACTTGCCAAGAACCATGGGTACCAGGTTACAGATGTTCAGGGAAGGGAAAGGCTTACTACATAGAGGCCTATTCCGACAATGGGGAGGATGATGATGATCAGGGTTAGGAGCAGGGAGAGACACCAGAGGCAGTTAAGGAGTGGCCGCCCTCATGGGGTACCATTGCTACCATGACAGGGGTTCCTAGATTCCACACTCTCTGGATCAGAGGTACCGTATAGGGCGACAGAGTGGGAGTGCTGATAGATGGTGGGGCATCCCACAACTTTATTGATGCTGCATGGGTTAAAGGAGAGACATTTAGACTGATAATTTTGATGGGTTTTCAATAGCTCCAGCTAGTCACACCATGGAGTGTAGTAAGAGGATTCCTCAATTAAAAGTAACACTTGGGATTTATACAGTGATAGAGACATTCTATGTGGTAGATGTACTTGACATGAAGGTGGTATTAGGAGTTCAGTGGATGTATTCCCTAGGGAAGTATTCCACGAACTACCAAACCATGGAGATGGAGTTCACAGGAGCAAAGGGACAGAAGGTAGTATTGAGAGGGATGAATACCTACCCTTGCACAACATTGACATCACACAGTATGGAGGCAGTACTTCGACAGGGAAATATTGAGTGAGCAACAGAGTGTTTGGTTACCTTTAGGAAAACCACCAGATAAGGCCACACAACATCCAACAGATATAGAGGCCTTACTGCAGAAGCACAAAGTAGTATTCGGAGACCGTCCAGCAGGTCGACCTCCAGATAGGGGATTTGAGTGCAGTTTTGGGGCAGTAGACTTCCTTTATTTACGCCTCCAACCTTACCGACAGTCATCTCTTAAAAATAAAGGAGTGAAAAAACTCAAATCTTGCTTCTATTGTCCATACAAGATAATTCGGAAGGTTGGAGAGATAGCATATGAGCTAGAACTACCCGCAGAAAGCAAGATTCACAACGTATTTCATGTCTCCAACCTCAAGAAGGCAGTCGGTCAGCAGATTGTTACATCTTTCGAGTTGCCCCCCCTGATGATGAGGGGCAATTGATTCTGATTACTGAGGGCATCGTAGAGGTGCGAGAGCAGAAACTGAGGAACATAATCATTACATATTTGTCCAAACTCTTCTCCAAGCTTCCCATAGCCTACTGCTGCTACTCAGGGTTTGTCTAGGGCTGCTTGAAACTTTTGTAGTCTGCTCGATTGCTTTTTCTTGGCGTTGCCTGGATTTTTTTGGGATTCCTGGTGGCTACCCTAGGTTACTTAGTTTTGTTGGGCTTGTCTGTAGTTGCCTTGCAATTGGTTGGAGGCTGCCTTGCTAGCCTATAGCCTTTTTGCCGTGTAGTAGCCCTATTGTGGAAGCTTTCAACTGCTCTCCTCAATTGGCAGTTGTGGCAATTGACCTTCACGACGATTGTTGACTCTTTTGTTGGCTGACAAATTTCTTCTCTCGCCTTGTTGTCACCTTTCGCCTTCTCTCTGTTGGTTGAGCCCTTATGCTTGGGTCGTCTGAGTTCATTATGGCAATTGTTGTTGTCGTTGACTATCTTCATCGGCAGCTGCTACGACCTGATTGTGGCCTGTCCTGTTGACACCTACAACCACCAGCACGCCCTGCTACTGAACTACTATAGCCCCGCGTCTACTAGATCTTCGCTTGAGCCTTCCTCTGTACCTACGCAATTGTCGTTATTTGCTATCGCCACATCCTTCGCCCTTTGCTGGCGGCTACCAACATGATCGACTTCCTTCGCAGTATTCCTTGCTGGCTTTGAACTTGCTTTTTCTCCTCTTCCTGCTCAACTCTAACGTCCATCAGTCCACGTCCTCCTAGATCAATTGCTATATGTTGCTCTCATCGGTGCTACCTGCTGGGACTTGCATCCTTTGCCCTTTTTCCTACAGTCACTCCCATTGAACCACACCTTCGGCAGCTACACACTTTGTCGTCACGCAAGCGTACGCTGCTTTATGATGGCTTTACAGTGACCGTACAACACTTTTTTGTTTATTTTTGTTTTTTCCTATAAACTCAGTGCCAAACATTGCTCTCATACCATGTTAATTTCTAAACCTAGATTTGATCTGTTGATTTTTTTGAGCAACATCGAGAGCCCTTCTCTTAGGAGAATGGGACCACCTGGTTCGGGACCACGGTGAAGACTCAACCCAATGTTGAGTGACCATGCTGTTGAATGGTAGATATCTGGTTTGGGACCATGATATAGACCCAGCTCTGCCCTGGGTAGACTCAACCTTATGTTGAGTAGACATATGGTTCGGGACCACGATGTAGACCAGTCTGGGACTGGTAGACTCAGCTTAGTTTTGAGTAGCCATTCTTTTGGAGAATGAAGACACTATAAGCCCTAGAGTGGGTCTGGGCATGTGTGAGACACTTTGACCCTTAATCTATGGGCTTGGTGTGCTTCTCCAAGGATTAGCTACCCTTGGTTAAGTTACCCTAGCACCAGATCTAGGTGTCACACAGTGTGTGAGATAAAAGCATTAATAACTCTCTTGGTTTATGATGATGTACTTTTGAAATAAAAAAGGACTAGAGGGGCACTTGGAAAAACACTGAAGTCAAAAGTCAAAATAAATAAAGGCTTTTTGACCACAGGAAAATGACCACAAGTGAAAGTCAAAATAAATAAGGACTTATAAAAGTCAAAGGAAAAATAAAAGGACCCTTTTGGTAAAAGTGAAAGTGAAATTAGGAAAAGATTAAAAATATTATTATTTTTTATCTTTCCTAATCTTGTCCACTTACAAGTGAACAAAGGCTATAAAAGAAGATCAAGTCTTCTCATTCACTACACAAGTTTTTGATCTCACAGGTGGAGTTGCTATTTTTCTTGAAGAAGTTTTGTTTTGCCTCAGCCTAGGGCATCCACTCTCAGCAAACCCTCAGCTAGGGTTTTATTATAAAATCATCTTCAACACTTTGTGGATAGTCACCTTCAGCATTTCGTTTTTGCGGCAGCTCTTCTTATTTTTTCTGGGTAGCCACCTCTCTCTCCTCACGACTGTCAGTTTTTCTCTCTCCGGGCAGCAACCTCATGGGTTGACTGTTTTGGTTTATGGGCATGCCACTTTAGGGCATTGCCCTATTGGCACCCACGGGCAGCTTAAGGCATACCCTTGTGGGGCTGTCATGGCCACGAGCTGCTAGGTAGCAGGCCCAGGCCTACGGGACAGTCCACAGGCTGCCAAAAGGCAGGCCTCGAGAGACTAAGGGCAGGCTGTAAAGCCTAGGCCCAATCCACAGCAGACTGCCCAGCCACCCCAGCAGCATATCGGGCAGGGTGAACAGCAGCCAGGCAGCAGCTCGGGTAGTCTGAAGATAAAATCTGGGCAGTCTGATATTTTCTCAGGAAGTCTGATTTTGCAAACAAGAGAGATAAATTTTCAGTTTGTGAAAAAGCCCTAATTTTGGAAAATGTGACTGTAATTATCAGTTTGAATATTTTACTCATAATTTTTATTGTGACAGTGGTAAAACCTAGATTTGGGTTTAAGGAACTTTTTGAAGAATTTTTTGAGATCATTTATGAGATGAGCTTTTCGGGTTTTTGTCCTTTGAAGGTTTCCCCAGTGAAAAATATTGTGTCCATGTGTGCTGATGTGGTGAATGTGTTTTTACTATACTGTTGAAGTGTTTAAGTAGATCTGCAATTTTTTAAAAGTTTATGCTAATGCTGAAAATTCAACATTATCTTCAATTCCAATAATTATGAAAATACGAACAAAAATACACTGATGTTCTTAACTAATTACACAACAGGAAAAGACAAGAAATCATAGATTTGACACATGAGTTTACCCTGGAAAACCTTGAAGGGGAAAAACCAACAAATGTGATTTTATTTATAATAAAATCCTTGGCTTGCGTCTTGGGAAAATGGCCCACTGAGGAAAATACACATCAACAAATAATCAAGCCTTACCAGCCTCACTCACTTTGTGTCATTGTTGTGTGTCTCTAACCCTAGATCTCCAAAGTGATTGACAGTTGAAATTAGATATGAAGCCTTACTTAAGATCAACGACGGTGACTTAATCTTAAGTTCACTTTTAGTCATTAGCCAACATTAAGTTAATTAATTTGCTTTCCTTAAATTAGTCTTAGGAAAGAGATACAAAAGTCACTTGCTCTCTCAAGCAAGTACCTAGAGAGGTGAACTGGATGACTCTTGCATGCCTGACACTTGGGCTATGCAGAATTACTTGTTCGACCTACAATCAGCAATATTTAACTCCTCATCTAGCTCTTTTCCCTAAGTGTGCCATAAGAGGATGCTTTATATCTAGAGCTAGAGCCTAGAATGGCATCTACCATGGGATGATAAAAGTTACACTTTGCAATGTTAAATGAGAGGCTCTAATGGTACCCAGACCTCCTCTTTGCCATGTTTGTCTCCTTCCTCTTCTTTTTGTGAAAACTCTCCAATGTTGGTTGAGATTCTAGGTTGTGTGAGGAGGAAATAAATGAGAGGTGATACACTTGATGAGCAATCATTGAGAGGTGCCGTTGGAGATCTATCCTCTCTTGCAGCTTCTAACCTCATTCTACCTATGCTTGCATTGTTTTCTTTGATGTTATTCAAAGCAACTTGCATTTGGGCTATGACTTTTGTAGGGCAACAATTTTGGATTGGATTTACGTTGGGTGGTATATCAGCTTGTTTATGCCATTTGTTACCTTTCAAACTTGCATCCAATGTGTAAAAAGTCTCAACCACAAAATGCAAAATCAAGGGAACATAGGAAGGCTACCCAATGTCACCATGGTAGCTCTCTCCACTCTTTGGCTGGCTCTCTTCCAGCACAATGGGGGCTTCCCTAACTTAGGCTTGCTAAAACTTATTACAAGGAGACTCAAGGTGATTATCAAAGATTGCTTTAGCAAAACATAAATATTTTAAGAAGAGGTTTAAAAAGGTGATGCAAGGATCAAGAGTAGTGTCATGTCAGTCAGGCAACAAGAAACTATAATCAAGGGCAATGACTATGGGATCGAGGATCTACAAACCCTTTATCTTGCTGGCCACAAATGCAGAAAATTACTTGTAGGAATTCTTGATGAGGAAAACCCGAAGGCATGTATGAAGATAGGAATATAGCAGCAAATTCAAATGAAGATAAATGATGCAACATTATATTACCGGCCATAGACAAACAAATACGAGGGGAATGAGCCACAATAAAAGTCATCTTAATAAAGGAGCTATCTTCTTAGTTAGGAATAAATTGTTACCCATATCATTTCATCGTTTCAAACATCTTTGATGCAAGTGACCTCTAACATTAATATTCAGCAATATCAACCCAAATACATATGCCACAATTTTAAAAAGATTCTAGCACACACTTATATAGGCAAACCCTTATATAGGTTTGAGCCAAATCCAACCATCCTCTCAAATGGAGAGAGCAAACCCTTATATAGGTTTGAGCCAACTTCCTTTACAATAAACAATTAATTGTTTTCCTAGATTCATTAGTTCTCAAAGGAGCATGATAAAATATTACATTTCCAAGCTCCTCAACAACCTTCTTACTAAAGTAGCAATGAGTTGTTGAGGTCCTCTTTCTGCTCTTAGGAAAAACAATAAAATAAGCATCCTTATCTCGAAGGAAAATAATATATAATAGTTCTCTCATGCAACTAACTCCTTGAGACAATTCAACAATTATAAAATAAGGGAGTTAGTTAGCAACCACATCCAAAAATAGCCCAAGAAGGTAGGGCACATTCTTGAAATGAGCGTTTAGCCATGCAACAACCTTCAAGAAATGATACATAAATCCTCCACATGTGTGCCATCCAAGAAGGGATGCTTCCCACATTTGAACAAAGCTCCAAGGTGGGCGAATTAGGGTTTTGACTCTCAAAGAATAGCTCTCGAAGGAATATGTCCTCAATAGTTGTGCAACAAAATCCTTTGTTGTGGCACGTGTGGTTCCAACAAACCCCTTGAAGCTAGGTGCTTCTTTAACTAACTCCATAGCACTGTTTTCCATCAGTAGCAAAGTTCCAGGCATGCAAGGATGCAGGAATCATGAGTAAACTCATTCATGAATAATGACTTTGACAAGGTCTCGAAGATTGTGCCATGCCAAATGTTATCACAAAAATTAGCACCCTAGTTGTAAATGCTCTTTAGGCTAGTTCTTTTCTAGAACAAGGGAGGACCCCCTAAGGGCAACTAAGTGTCCCTATACTTTGGATTTGAAGGATTTGGGTTGCCAAGTGTTTAAGTCAACCTGTCAAGGTATTTATGGTCAAGTTCTCTAATTTGATTCAAATGATAAGTTTTAGATCTGTTTTAAAGTGTTGAAATATATGTTTCATTTAAGGGTTTGAGTTGAGAATGTTTGTAACTGTGTCAAACGTCCTAACAGGAGATGGTGGAGGCATAAGAGGGGATGCTTTTCTTAGAGATTTCCTTTTGGAACTAGAAGTTTCCTCCACATCAGGGAAAATTTTAAGGATTCATACTTATTTAAAAGTATATAAACCTTGGTGAATCTTATCAATTATTAAAATGTCAACTATAAAATATTTGGCGATTTTTTTCTAAAAATATTTCAATGTATAAGGATTTTATATAGTTTATATGACTAATTTGGCAATTCTTAGAGTGAAAAAATTTTACCCCATCAAATTTGGGCGAAATAGGGCTTCAAAAAATGCAAATTGTCTAATCTTTTTTTGGGAAAAAAATGCAAACCATGGCCCATGGGCTAAATTTCGCCTTTAAAATTTTCCTTGCTCCACATTGTCATCAGCATGGGCCATGACATTTCGGTTAGAGAAGTCCTTTGTATCTGTAGCCTTCTGTATCCCCAAAAAATCAGATCTTTGCAGCATGGTTAATTTTGGACATACATTAACCACTTTTCTACCTATGCCCAAAAGGTACTGGCTAACCTGACTGTAACTTCCAAAGCAAGGATGGCTGCAAACATCAGATGTGACCGTCTGGGTGGCTGAGGGACCATCTGGCTGCTCGCTTTCTCGAAAGGGGTGCCTAGATGTCCCCCTTGTTGCAAAATGTGTTCCGCATCCTGGCAGGACGTTTCTCATAAAGGGGGTTGTGGTGAAATGTTTTGCCAGGCTTCCCCCTTCTGAGGTTGTGGAAAATGCAGGTGGTGTGCTCCCGACTCAGCGGGATGTGTCCCTGTGAATGAAATTAGAGTGAATATTCATACTCTGTCAAAAGCTTAATTGATATACCTGAAATCTTTGCCGACTTTCTTGCAATATCCAGAATACTGAGTTGGAAGCACTAGTATTAAGTATGTGTGTACTGCGTACATGTTGGCTCACGAGCGAATGGTGAGTATGACATTCCTATGGAGGTTTTTCAGTAGAAAGCAGATAGAATGGTATGACCTCACGCAGAGTGGTCATGGTCAAGTGACGAGGCAGAAGATGACATGCATTGGAATGAATTTGATACTAGCCTACTATGGCTTGTCCAATGTCTCTTCTCTGCTAGATCTATCGTCTGATTTTATTTTATCACTATGTACTTCTAAATTAAAAATTTTCTAAACTCTTTCATAATACTGTATGCACGTGTTATTTTTTCATTATAACAGGATCTAATATGATGTGATTATCATTTGCTTTACTTCTATTTTTTAGGATTTGAGCTGAATTATGATGTGACTTTACGTTTTATGATGCATGATGATTTGAATTATGACTTTAATTCCATTTATATTGTACAAAATTGATGGAATGTAGCTTTTGGTCCTTGGATTGGATTTTGGATATCAATAATATGCCAATGAAGAGGGGTGGAATGTGTTTTACTGGAAACATTTTGGTCCCATGTTTCTCATTCTGTTTCTTGTTTATGGTAACATAGATCCATGCATATTTCTCTCCCTTTTAAAATATCTTTACAGATAAGTTTTCTGTTTCTTGTTTATGGTAACATAGATCCATGCATATTTCTCTCCCTTTTAAAATATCTTTACAGATAAGTGAACAATTTGATAACTGTGAATGGTATTAAATTTAATGTTACTGTGATTGTTTTAGAGTTTGACATTTGTACAATACGTTTGTCAACACTCTTTAGCAGTCTTCTGTTTAGTGACCTGGATCTGAAGTTATTTTCTGTAAAATATTTGTTGATACTATTGAGGTGTTTGGCATTTTCCCTTCGATTTAATTGATTTTAATGGGCAGATTTTGTGGTTGATAGTTCATGGTTGAAAGCTACAGTAACAGTCTAACAGAGTCTTTGTATGTCAGGCTTACAGAGCAAGCATGTTGAAAGCATTCAAGAAGACTCTAGAAGAGGGGATTTTCACCTTTATAATTGGTATGGATCTATATGTGGATTAGTTTCTCTATATGCCAAGGCAAAGGTCATGAATTAAGTGAATTTGATTAAAGCTGCAATTTGTAATATTTCATATTTTCTTTTCAAAATTGCCAGATATGCTCATTGTTTTGTTTCAGATATTTTGATATAGGCTTAATATTTTGAAACCCTTGTTGATACAACCTGATATCTATTTACATCTAAATGCTAGTTTTTGATGGTCTAATTACCTCCTACCTGATTGATTGATTTATGAATCATGATGTATTTGAATTCAGTTTCCTTATACCCTGTCCATGTTAAATATATTCCTTTTATTATGTTGTATCTTATTTCAAGTTTATGGCAAGGAACTGGAGAAGAGTGTTGTTATAAACCCTTGATGTGACAATCTTTGAGTAATTGTTTTGTGAGAAAGGGAGCTGAAGGAAAATAGCTAGATATTTGAGTGTTCCCCATCTATGATGTTTTACACCAAACACGTGCTATGTTTCTAGTCTAATATCAGTATCAGTGTTAGAAGGATGTAGTCCCTACACGCTACTTTCATTTTCACTAACCAAAGATGCAGTGCTGCTCGGACAATTGACCCTTTTGTTGCTGGCATGTGTGCCTCATCTTAGTGGATGACCGCAATCTGCGGGTAGCTGATTTTGCTCAGTTTTGGGCAGTCGCAAAGGTATCCCCCCTTTTCTCCCGTTTTTCTGATTACACTGATTAATACTGCATATTTATTCATAACGAATTTCTCACACATGAGATTGATCCAAGAGTTTTAAAGTGATGTTCTGATAGACACTTGAGCAATTTTTTTATTTATATAAAATCCTGGATAGACATATTTAACATTTGTTACTTACTGTGCCTGGATGTGGTTAGAGAGTTTGAAAGCGAGCACTGCTAGTATTTTGTGCATCAGATAGAGTTGGATTACCTGAGCGCCTTCCTAAAAAATGGTTTCCAGAAACTGAACATTGAACAAATCCTTCAACTGCAACAGCCTAACATAGATTTTGGTTTACATCTGATTAATTTGCTGTGTTACCGGATCCACCAGTCGTTCAACTGCAAAAGCCATAACATAGATTTTGGTTTACATCTGATTAATTTGCTGTGTTACCGGATCCGCCAGTCCAGTGTGTAGGATCTGCGGATTCCTCATGGAAATGGATTTCCTGGAGAAGGAAATGAATCCTGTGGAAAATCAAACAAATCCTCAAATTTTCAAATCGATTCTGCAACTTCCAAGTCTTTTGTGACCCACCGACCCCCCCAAAAAAATGTTTTTTTAATCGAAAGACTGCCAAAATGCTGAACAACTAAAGGCTAAAACCCTAAACCCCAGACTTGCTTAAGGTCTGACCCACCCTCGTATCTAGATCTGCTCTCGATCTCTGATTCATCAAGTTCTGCTGTCAAGGATTTCGTTCAATCTATCTTTATGGTCAAGGCCTGCTGATCTATCCTTCTGGTCTATGATGTTGCTCACTTCACTCTGTTATTTGTCCTGCCACAGCCTTCAAGAAAACCACTTTATTTGCTGCTAATATGGACATGTGGATGTGGCTCACAACAATGCTGTTATGACCTGCTTCATGTTCATGCTGGGATTGTCTTCAAAGTTCAAAATGATCAATATCAATAATGATTATATCTTATCAAATTATCAATTATGGTACCAGAATTCTTAATAGTAATATGTATGAAAACTATCTTTTTTGCAATAACTTATAGTTCCATTCTTGTGTTTTGTGAATATTTTTGATTCTTCACTCTGTTATTTTAATTTATTATAAAAATATTTTTATATGTTTTTGTACTTTCTGTTTCCCCACCATATCCGAATCTTGGCTTTTAAAAAATCTGGTGAATCTGTATCCAGATCTGGCTCCATATCCGTATCCTGGTAACATAGTTAATTTGTTGAAAAGGCACTTTGTTGTTCATGGAACTGTCCTTTTGTTTATAATTTGTTTTCTGTCATCTGGGGTTTCGTAAAGTTTCCAAGTGGTTTTATTACTATGGAAAGGCAATTTTTTCAGCGAGGTCCATAAGATGTGTTACAGAAAGGGCAACGTGTTAGTAAGTTGTGTTGGAAAAGCAAACACATGTACAGAATTACATTTTTCTTGGATTATTTTGATTTATAATGGATGTATTTAACATACGTAGTACAATCCTGGATTTGGTTAGTGAGCTTAAAGTCCAGCACTGCTAGCATTTTTGTGCATCAGCCAGCATTAGACGAGCTGAAAGCTTTCAAAAAATTGATATCCCAAAACTGAATATTGAAGAGGTCCTTAAACGGCAACAGCTGTATCATTCAGATTTTGGTTTATGTCCGACTAATTGTTGAAAAGACACCGTTGTTCATGGAACTGTCCTTTTGTATATAACTTGTCTTTTGTCCTCTGGGGTTTGGTAACATTTCTAAGTGGTTTTATTATCATGAAAGAGTGATTGCTTCAGTGTGGCCTATGCAACGTATTACAGGAAAGGCAGTGTGTTAGTCTGTTGGAAAGGAAAAATGTACAAATACAGAATTACATATTTCTTGAATAATATGTGCTTGAAAAGACATTTTTAACATGTGTTTCTTACTATGCCTGGATGTAGTTAGTTTAAAAGCTAGCACTGCTAGTGTTTCTGTGCATCAGCCAGAATTGGGTGAGTTAAAAGCCTTCCAAAAATCGGTATCCAGAAACTGAATACGAAATAAATCCTTCAATGCTTATGCAACAGCCATAACATTCAGATTTTGGTTCATGTCCGACTAATTTGTTGAAATGGTACTTTGTTTTTGGAAATGTCGTTTTTGTCTATAATTTGTCTTCTGATCTTGGGAGCTTGGTAATGTTTCTAAGTGGTTTTATTACAACAGAAGGGTATTTACTTCCACGTAGTATATAAGATATGTTACAGGAAAGGAAATTGTGTTAATAGCTTGTGTTGGGAAAGCAAACATGTACACATACATAATTTACTTTTATTTTCTGAAACTAGTGTAGCCTGTTAACAGTGCTGATGAGTTTGTATTTTGGTTTCAAACAGAGATCGGGCTATGAGGTGTATCTCTTAGAAGCTCCTTACAAGGATCCTGCGGTGTGTAACATAATCACCTGTTTTTACTGAACATTTTTCACCAATTTAGTTTGATCCATGCCCAAATTAAAAGAAATATTATTGTGCTTGGAGGAAGCCTTTTTGTTTTCCAGAAATGGTGATGTTATAAGACAATTTTTAACTAGCAGTAAAGGTTCTATCCATTAATCACACCAAGTAATAACATCTTTCACTGCTGAAAATAGGGATGTGCAGCTCGGAATGTGCATAACTTTACTGCTGATAAAGTACAAGAAATGGCCAACCGTTGGGAAGCTGCTCCTCCCCTTTACTTACAACTTGACATATCAGTATGTTTCCTTGTGTTGCTTTTGATCTGGCTGTTGTATTTTTGGAAAACTTTGTAGACTAATATTTATATACATACAGCTCTGACCTTATTTGGCATGCTACTTCATGGTAGTGATTTGTATATTATGTCTGTAGTGGCATCTATTGGATGGACAGTATTCTTTTCTTTTTTAGTATTTGCTATTTATTTACATGTCATTGGGATGAATTTCTATGATTAAACGTCTATTGCATTTACAGACATTATTTCGTGGAGATGACTTGAATGCACAAGATATCACAGAGGTACAATTCTTAATTTTGAAAGTTGTAGCTTGGTTTTAAAGTATATCATATACGTCATTGCGTGCTTCATATTACTGATAAATCTGATTATGGGGCTGTGCAAACATGGAAGAAATTAAGATGTGTCACTAATATCCATTGATAATATGACTTGAAATGATTCTACACAGTATATAAAACATGAGCAATATCTTCTACAATTTATATTTCTTGATTCTGTATGGAATCTCGGAAATACTTCTAGTTTGTATAAGGTATAGATATTGGGCTCCATTTCCCAACAAGATCAATGTTTGCTTTTAAAATAAGCCCTCTTGAAGATTCATGGACTGCTTGTTAGACTCTAACAGTGCTGTCTTTATCTTCCCGTCCAGCTACTTAATTTGGCGATAGAACTTAGTATTTAGCTTTGTTGTTTAGAGTTTGAGCCATTGGCATGATGCATCATATTTATAGTTTGCATACATTGCTAATGTTTCTAATTCTCCCAGGTTGAGATGGATACCGATGATGTAGAAGATGATGTGGAAGACCAAGATGAATCTTTCATGACAGAATCAGGGAAGAAAGATTCACCTTCTGACTTTTCAGAGCAAGTGCAAAGTGGTGGGTAGTTTTAACTGCAGCCTTCTATATGATTATTAATTGTGCTCATTTTGGTTGGTTGGGAACACTGATACATAAGGTTTTTGGAAAAAGAGGTAGGGGGGGAGAGATGAGTTTCAGGGATGGCTGCAGAGACACACCATTTTTCAGAGGATGGAATAGGGGACAATGGCCTATATAGCGCATACACTTATACAACATATTCATCGATCTAATGATTTTCTCAAATATGTGAAATTGGGACGTTTCTTGAATGTTTTTTGATTAGATATCAAGGATATATTTTTCATTTCCCAAAGGTTTTGCAATCTAAACTATTATTGTAGTGGATATAGACACATTATGGCTTGTTCCTCATTATCATTTTGTATAGGTACTCTAGTTTTATTAACTATATATTGCAATCATTATTGAGAATGTTATGCTGCTAGTTAAAGATGTAAATTGGTCCCTTGCTAATTGCATCTATTATGAGTTTAGTTGATAGTTGGATAAAAATATTTAGTTTACTTACCATAGCTATAACGGGGTGCTAGATTTGTCTATAGGTCAATCACGATTCACAATGCTTGTTTTGTAATGTATCTTAGCCCTTTCAACAATACAAACATTTGCATGTCATTTTTTACTTAGCACATCCTGTGAGAAAAAGGAGCAACAAAAGGCCTTTGTCTTTGTAGAACAGTTACCGTTGCATACCACAGACGCATGTTGCCGACAAATGCATATTTCTCATGACTGAAGGGTCAGGGTCAAAGTTTTACATAGAAAGCCCAGGGTTCAATGGCTTTTGCAAGTTAGGTACAGAGTTTGAGTCCATTAAGATAGTTTTCTCAGAAAAAGTCGGTTATAGAGTTTGAATCTGTTAAGACAGATGTCTCAAAAAAGTTGGGTACAGAGTTTGATTCCTTTTTAGAGCAGTACCGCCAATGCATGGTAAATTCAAATGCATATTTCTCAAGACTTGAGTGCCAAATTCATAGTCTTACATAGCCCAAGTTTCAACACCATTTCCAAGTTGGATATAGAGTTTCAGTCCATTTAGACAGGCAACTAAAAAATTGATAGCATTGCAGGCTCAAATTTACTAGGTATTATTCACATACTATTTTACAACCCATTGGACCAAATGGCTTTTGTCTTGATTTACCAACTCAATTTGGTATAAAAGATGCAATCATTATCAACAATCTTCCATTGCCATATCTTAATTTGAACTATTTGAGTTTCAAAAGGATATACAAAATAGCACTGCCTTTGTAGGGAACTTAACATAGTGCATGCTAAATCTAGACGCATAATCCCAAGACATGGGCCACAGTTAAACCAGTGATACACTGGGACCTGGGTGCCTCAGGATGCATCTATGTCCACATCCAATTTTGGCTTCCTTGTTTGCTGGGGATGCCAAAAAATGGGATGGTGACATACCTGGATACATTTCGTTGATCTATCAGCATACTGGGTGCTATTAGGATGTACCAAGGACATTTCCCCATCAGTCAGGGTACTTCTACAAGGTGCTGTTTGCTAGGGCATTTTTTAGTGACTGGAAAAAACCTAAGTAACAGGACACTTCCAAATAGGGCCCGTGTCCCATATTCCGCGTGTCCGACACCAAAATTTTCGTGTACTGAAATCTGGACACTTTTCAACACGTGCTGGACACATGCCAGGAATGTGTCCTGACTTCTGGACATGTGTTGTGTCAAAAATGATAGAGGAGGAGGATGATAGAGGAAAGAGCTGCAACAGTTATGCTAATTTTGACATGGAGGAGCAGGAGGATGATTGACAGTTGTCAGTGGCTAGTACCATTGATGAGCTATGAGATTCTTCCCTGTGGCTATTTAGTGTTTAGTATTTTCATTTTGTATCTAGTAGTACATGCTATATTTAGTACTAAGTAGTATCTACTCTATTTTGTATTTGCCGGTGGCATTCTCTCAATGTCTATGTAATACATTTTGATTTTTGTGGTTTAATGAGAAATATCAAATATGCAGTTTATGGTTCAAAGTTCATGATTCATTGATAATTTTATTATTGATTCACCATTGTCAAATTTCAATTGAATGATATTATGATTGATGTACATTGTATATACTTCTATTTTAAAAACAATTAGATCTTTATGTATTTGTTTAATTTATATATAACATGTCCCTCGTGTCGTATTTTCGGGGTCGTCGTGTCTCGTCTCGAATACTTGTATTTTCATGTCTCGTGTCCTTGCGTCACGAGACTTGGGGAAAACACTTAAATTTAATTCATTTCCACTCATGTCTAGTGGGTTCCACCAACCTAAACCCTAAATTAAAACATAACTTCATTTTGAAGTGTGATATTGCTGGTGTTTAGTAGTTGCTTGGAAATTTGGTGGCTGAGCAGTGAAAAGTTAAAACTCACAATAGCAGAGTATTTTTGGCGTTTTTCACTGGATTCTACTTTGGACATAGTGGAGAGGCATTCTAATGTTTGGCTTTTAGGTATCCTGGCAATTTCTCACTGGTGTGGTTGCTGGAAATCAGTAATATTTGATACTTCATTCATTCACACTAAAATTCAACTGCAAATTGTTTGAGATGCCATTTCTCAAGCCAATGGGATATTGTTGCTGTTGTAATTGATGATTTAAATGTGCTTCTGAAATATAATTTATTTGTGATTCATTGTTTGTTATTATTCATTAACCATTGATTAAAAAATTCCTATTATATATATATTTAAAGTTCTAGTTGGCACATCTTTCTATATATGGGAAGGGTCTCTTATTATAGGCTATGCACACAATGCACCCTGCCATCCCCAGAAATTTGGAGGTTCTTGCGAGAGATACCTGTAATGCATTCCCATGCACCCACATCTCCATAACTGGAAACTTGGTGCAACATTGGTTGGAAAAGGTTGGGATTAATGGATATGCTCCATTCCTTGGACGAGAAATGTTTCCCTGAGATGAGCATCGGCTCGAATTTATTCTTAACACAATTAAAAATTATTTGCATTGGAAATTAGACATATGGAAGATGTAAGTGGGTGAGGCCTGTAGTGGTGGGTACTCTTGATCAGTGACTTTCCTGTCAAATGCAGATGAAGCATCAGGGATCAACCCCCCCTCTTGAGTTTTTGGGGCATTACCAGGGGGAACTGTTGGCTATTCTCCAAAAAAACCAGTGTTACATGGGGCATGCTTCCTGTTACTTCCTAAATTAGCATGTGAAATTAAAGCCTAAAAGAACAATACTAATCCAAAGGTAACTAAGAGGGAGGCCTCTGTCACCTCACCACCCCTCTTCCACTTTAGGTTGGCTCTCCTCCACCTCAAGGGGGTTATTCTGACATAAGATTGCTAAGTCTATATATGACATGGAAGCTCAAGGTGATACAAGGAGAGTAAGTCTTAATAAAATACGGTTGTAGAAAGAAAGGTAAAAGTATGATGGAGAGATCTAGAGATTAGTGTTTTTACTAACAAGGGCAAATGAAGTCAAAGGCTAATCCAAGAGGGCTGACTTATTCAGATGCATTGAGGGGAAAATAAGAGCAAATCAGCATGTTAACTTTTTAAATTTGGCAGAAGTTTACCATAAGACCTGTGCAAAGAAAGAGTCAATTGATTTGACATTCAGCTATTATTCAAGATTTACATTTCGTTGGGACATTCACTGAGCAGGAATTTAAACAATTACATGCCTAACTTGCTTCCTCAATGAAATAAAAGGATTAAGGGGAGATAATAATCTACACACCTAATCCACTTGAAGGGTAGCAACTCAGCTCTTCATCTTATCTTGAATACTATAGCTTTTCATCCACAAGCATTATAAATTCACATAACAACAATATTATTCCATAAAATCCACATATTAATAGGAAAAAACTCTTACACTTCACACTAGCTCCAAGAAGATATATCATATATCCATTAAGCTCCAAGGAGAGGAAAACCTCACCAATCCAACTTTTATGCAGAGAATGGAGATAAACTTCCTTTATATAGGAGTTAAACATCCCTTACAAAACATATAATTATTTTTCTAACCAATCCCTTAACAAGTCCAATAATGAAACATATAGTTTGTTAGGCCTTTGCCAAGTCAAAGGTCTTCATTTCCTTGAGGAGAATTCGCTTCATTTAGAAGAGTGAATAAAATATTACAAGGGAATCTCCATCAGAGAAGGCTTCCCCTTGAAATGCAGAATGCATTGGAGAGCCCTTTTCCCTGAAATTCATCTTGAAAAATATGAAGAAGTGAAAACAAACACTAAATCGGAAATCCTGAGTGGCTAACCTAAGTTGACTTTTATATATTATAATAGTCATTTTCATTGTTTCAATGTTCATTTGGACTGTATCATAGTTGAGCTATGGATTTGTGAGTTCAGCAGTGCCGGCTTGAGTACACACTCTTATGTTTTTGAGATTGAAAATGGGTATACTGTAAAGCTACAGGCTACAGGAAAGGAGATAGAATCATAGAAGATACTAAGCAGGTTGCCATTTTCATTTGTGTTTACTATGTAGTAGTCAGGAGGTAGGGCAGAATCCCCTCTATTGTTGTATTTCTCCTCTAGTTTTTTTCGTTTTTCTTCTTGTTTATCATTTACAGCATTAAAACTCAGCCTTTGGGGAAAACATCAACCTTGAAAATTCAAGAAAGTTTGTAGTCAATAAGTTTTAAACAGAAGCCCTTGCTGCTGGTTTTCCAAAAATAAAGAATTGCACATTTAAAACAAATAGTAACATGTGTCACTCCACCGCTAACAACAAAATTGATATTGAGTACAATGTTGAAGCAGAGGTTGGAAGTGGAACATTATCGTGGTTAAGTGAAACTTAAACCAATATCTTCCTATCAAAGGGATTATCCGAATATGCAGAGGGGGCATTCGAACCTAAAGAACCCCTTTTAATGTATGCAACCAAACAATCCAGTCCCCCCACCAAAAAACCCGGTGGACCAAAAAATACATAAAATATTCACATTTTGAAAAAAATATATATTCTAGGCTCTAGTCCCTGCATCTACCTCAAATCTCGAAGTCGATCCTCCAAGGACATTAGTCCACACCCTACAATTTTTATGAGACTTCCTAATCCAAGTGTTAAAATAAAAAAGCTTCCCATGTTTGAGTAAAGGGTACATTTTTAGTAAGGCCATGACAGAGGAGTTCAATTGTGAGCACCACCAACATCAAGGTACATAGAGGGATTGATGTGCTTGATTAAATGCCAATCCCATACCCTCGTACATGATAGAATCCAGTGGAAACATTGCAATCCTGAAATTTTGAAAATTGTTAAGTTCGTTAATTCTGAATGAGATCTAAAATCTACTCTTTTCATGTGTAGTCTGATGAGGTTGGAAGTTGGAACCATGCACACATTCTGAAACAATTAATGGTAATGTTAAAAATTTAAGTAAAGGTATTTTACTTTAAGGATTTAATGTTAATGATGATTACTAGGGTCTAGGGCTTACCCTTTTTTTTAAAGATTTTATCTTCCAAACTATGGCATATGGCCAGTTTTGTACAGAACCAGCTGGTGTAGGCACTTAAGGCAGGTTCCTTACGGAACTGGACATTTCATGTTATAAACCTTAGACCAGACCGGAAAATGTCCAGAATCAGGCAAACCGACTGATTTTGCTGCTTCCAATCCGGTTCTGATAACACTGGGTCACACAACCGTATATGCAATATTTGTAGTTTATCCTTGGGTTGGGAGTTATAGTTGGGTGGAGGCACCTTTTGGGCATAGCTGGTCAAGGGTTTAATTTATATACAAAATTGACCATCTTGCAAAGATCATAACTTCTCAGGTCACAAAAGGAAGTGGACGCAAAGGGCACATTTTCTAGCCAAAATGTCATGTCCCAACCTGATTCCAATGTGGGAGCAAGATCCCAAAGAATTGTTGAATCATACACCCTTACGCCTCTACCATGGTTCTTGTGGAATAGGTTCCACATTGAAGAGGATGTATAATTTGATGCACCATGATCTCCTTATGGAATACTGACCCATCCACCCTTATGCCTCCACTAGAGCCAGTTGGGACTTTTACATAGGAAGAAGGGTTATCATTCTTGTGGAATAGGTTCCACATTGACAGGGATGTGCAATGTGATGCACTGTGATGAAACTAATGTTGCTATTGGAAAATTCCTTTTTATGTTACTCGATCTTTTTATGATAACACTGGGTGACACAACTGGATATGCAATATTTGTAGTTTATCCTTGGGTTGGGAGTTATAGTTGGGTGGAGGCACCTTTTGGGCATAGCTGGCCAAGGGTTTAATTTATATACAAAATTGACCATCTTGCAAAGATCATAACTTCTCAGGTCACAAAAGGCAGTGGACGCAAAGGGCACCTTTTCCAGCCAAAATGTCATGTCCCAACCTGATTCCAATGTGGGAGCAAGATCCCAAAGAAGTGTTGACCCATACACCCTTATGCCTCTACCATGGTTCTTGTGGAATGGGTTCCACATTGAAGAGGATGTATAATTTGATGCACCATGATCTCCTTATGGAATACTGACCCATCCACCCTTATGCCTCCACCAGAGCCAGTTGGGACTTTTACATAGGAAGAAGGGTTATCATTCTTGTGGAATTGGTGCCACATTGACAGGGATGTGCAATGTGATGCACTGTGATGAAACTAATGTTGCTATAGGAAAATTCCTTTTTATGTTACTCGATCTTGATTCTCCTTACTACAAGGAGATTGTCCAACAATTGCAGCAGTGGTCCCCTCGTATGCCCCCCCAGGTGAACATATGTTGAGTACAACAATTTTAGAAAGCCAAGTGTCCAACATTAATGTTCAAAAGGAGTAGATGACACAGACATGGATGTGGGTGGGTTTCTCTATTGTTATGTATGGTTGGTAGATTGCAGTTATTTGGTGTCATTCCTAGGCTCTATAGTGGAGGGTCCTAGTCATGTAGAAATACATGAGGCTTTTGTTAGCATATTGGCTCAAGTTAAGGCAACCATTCATCAAAGCGAGTACTAATTACTATTAGAGATCTATACAGACCAGATTTAACCCATTATTCAATTTAGGAGGGATCAAATGAGTACACCTTTGTACATGGCAGCATATGTTCTAAATCCAAAATGGTATATGGAAAGGCCTGGTCGATCTCTTCTGATTACTGATATTGATGTAAAGAATAGATTTCAAGTTGCCTTTTCAAAAATGTACAATGCAGAGGGGAGAGCACTTCAGAGACAATTTGTTCAATTTACAAGTCTCATTGGCCCCTTCAACAAGCTCAATGCAAAGGAAGATTGGAGAGAATTAGGCCAGGATGCCCAAATTTGTTGAAATATACATGGGGATGATGCTTGAAAGCTGCAACATCTTGCTATTTGCATGTTGTCTCAGATTGCTATTCCTCTGTAACAAAAAGGAATTGGTCCACACATTTTTTCATCAACTCTATAAAAAGGAATAGACTTACCTCTAAGAGAGCAAAGAAGCTAGTTGTAGTGCAGGGTGCCCTACGTATTGCACACAGGAAGACAATATAGTGTTGGAGGGGACCAATGATGCTATGGTGGGTGGATCTAGAGGAGGATGAACAAACAAAGGAAGGGCTTGATTGAATCTTTTGACTCTTTACTCTTCAGTATTTTAGTAGTTAACCAGTGCTATTTAGAATTTGAATCATTGTATTTTATTTTGTTATAACTTATTTGATGTTCACATATCACTGTTCAATGTATTTTGAATGTGATAATTTATAACTTCAATGTGAAATATAATGTTGATTGATGAATTGTGTTTGTATCATTTACAAATTTGAAATTACAACGGTGATTGATAACATGCAGTTAAATGTATCATTTATATTTCCATATCTTCAAATATTTATTTTTATGAATTTAGAGATAGGGTTTCCTATGCAAGGGATCGTGGGGTCACCTAGGATGGTCCCTAGAATCTAGTGGGTGTCTCCACACAATCCTCCAGTGTGTTTCTTTTCTCCCAGATCCCCATGCCCAGGAAAGTTGGTGGAACATTGAAAAAACATAAAAGAGAAAAACACAGGTGATTGGAACAGCCTTTAAGGCCATCTAAATCTTAGCCAATTTCCAGAGCAATGTTTTAAAATCATATGCCTGTATTCTCATTTTACCTTTTTCATATCTTTATTGTGTTTAGAATTCCAGGTGTGGGAAGTGATTTTCAGTTTAGAATTGAATTTTTCTTCCGCGGGACAGATGATTCTTCAACTTTGGACAATTATTTTGCAGTAGGGCAAGAATTCTTTTCTTGGAGGAAGAAATTTCGCAGTCATGGGTTATTGTTATGAAGTCTTGGCAGTGGTGTTAACATTTTGTCCTTGGGCATTGGCTCATAATGTTCTAGATAATGGAGATACTTTTGGTGTGGCTCATAAGTGGTAATTTGAATGAGTATTGAGAAATTTTAACATGAGTAGAGTGTTAACTTTTTGCTCTTGGATGTTGGTTCATAATGTAGGAGAATGGAGATATTTTTGTTGTGCCTCATAAATGGTAAATTGTAACGTGAGTATTAAGTAATTATTGATCTTTTTATTCTAGAATTTTAAATTTTAGTCTTTATTGCTTTCTTTCAAATCCTTCAAATTTGAAATTTCCCTTGGTGTTATGCATCTATTTGACAGTACCCATACCCCGGTTATGGTGTATCCAGTTTTGTTGATCTGTCCCCAGCACTCTATGTTAAAATTTCTGCTTTTTTGTCTTCTATTGCAAATTCAGAAATTTCACCTCACACCGAAGCTTTCCCAGATCTAGTCTCTGTGTACTTCAGCCTTGGGGCTGATTTGAAATAATGGCAGAAAACAGCAGACAATAGTTCGTCTGACTTCAACCCAACACACTAGGCAGCCCAAGAGAAAAGATACCAAACAAATGCCCACTAGTTTTAGCCTAAGTCACCGGATTCGGCGATTTTTCGCCATAAAAATCGAAAATTGCTGTTTTTTTGTGCCTGGCGAACTAGATCGTTGAAATTCGACGATTTTAAAGGAAAATGACCATGCAGCCCGCTGGTAAACTCTAACCAATGACCAAAACTACGTCTGGGTCAACTCATTACTCATTGCAACAGTCTGTGAGTGAACTGCCGTCGTGAACCATTTCGTGAGAGAGGAGAGGGTGCCAACATTTGGAGTTGTCATTCCGTGAGTCACAAAGGAAGCCTTTAGTCTGCAGTTGCTGAGGCATAACCATTTTGTGAGAGAGGAGAGGGCACCAACATTTGGAGCTGTCATTCCGTTGAGGCAGGTGAAGCGGTGCCGATGGTTAATATATTCAATGGAACTGAAAACGGGGATGGATACGATGCATAGATATAAATATTATTTTGATTAATAAATATAAATGCTGTTCTCCTGGGATTAAGTAATATAAATGCTATTTCTAGTCTAAATAAATAACTTTTTATTTCTTTTATATTAATTTATCTATTTTAATTTAAAAAAAAATTAATGTTAATTTCTTTTGGTTTGATAATATAATTTATATGATATGATTATTTTTGGTTAGTTGTGTACAACTTAGTTTAAAAACTTGTTAATATTTGCATCTAAGCTAAAGGATGTTATGTCATTTGGACAGAATGTAAGTTTTTTTTGTTGGGATGTTAAATAGTTTTTTTTTCAAATTTTATAGTCATTCAAACTTTATATCGAATTTTATTGCCAAAATTTCTATTGCCGATTTTTTGTTGAATTTCAAGGTCTTCGAATTCGAACACGAACTCGAACCAGGTGACTTAGGTTTTAGGCTTTTAGCCCTTAGGGCACACTTTTCCAAGCATAAATCAGATTTATATCACTTTAATTACTGCGGTTGACAGCAGTAAATCTGCCTTATTATCTTCAAGATGTATATCCAATCACTTAACAATTTCAGCCCTTAAATATGTCAAATCAACATGAACAATAAGTGCTGGAAATTACCCATTCAAGAAGAAAATGAAAGTTGAAAATCAAACCTGCAATTATACAAGTATTGGATTGTGGGAAACGTCATATATATGTTTATGAATGAAGTACATGTGCAAATCATAGCTTTATCACAAAGCTGGTACAACCTTTCTAGCTGTCCAAAACCCTTGCTAAGAAAACCATGAAAACCCTAGCCACCACCAAAGAAAACCATGAAAACCCTTAGCTTCAACGAGGAGCTTGTATCACACACGCTACCTACATTAGCATGGTTGTCTTCCTTAGGGTTTGCAAGCCCTAGCCATGTTGCATCTCACAAGTACTCAACAAGACAATTTAGTGCTAGCCTCTAAGGCATTAGCTTTAGTCACCAAGTCTTCTACTAGGGTAGAAACCCTAGTGTTACAACAAGAGCCATGAGAACCATCACCGTCTTCAATGTCATGTTCTTCTCTAGGGTTTATATGTAAAGCACAAACCCTAGTCATTACAAGAGAAAACCTTAGCATCACACTAGAGCAATCTCTGCAAGAGCATTCACGAAGTTTTTCTCTACCCTTCTCTTCTCCTTGGGTTTCCTTACTAATCCTTGCGTCTAGTTCCTAGGGTTTATTCATCAACCCTATTGTCTCCAAGACATGTACAAAGATGAGTAATGATGATAATGATATACAAACTCTCTTCTCTCTTTTATATACAAGTAGGCGAGGGAGGCCAAATAAGGACACTTGTCCAGACTCCATAGTACATATAAGTATCCAACAAGGTAACCCCACTCTGAGTGCTCTACAATTCAATGATATACATGTGTCAAAATAGGGTTTATCCAACGCACAAAGTGAAACACCCTCAAAGTTGCGATCTCTGGCTCAAGACCCCTCCTCCAAGATGATGCTCCTCAACAAGATGTTAGTCCAACACACTCTTCCATGGTAGTTTGCTATTCAAGTGTCTTTATCCCCTCACTTGTGTACGATGCTACTCATGTGTACTAATGTGGTCACTAAGCTCTGATGCTCATCAACATTTGTGTTTAGGTCCATCACTAACCTCCATGAAGTATGCTCCTCAACCCAAGCATTCTCAAGTCAAGCGTCCAACCTCCAAGGTATATACAATATATCACATGGTCAAGTCAAGTGCCTCCTCCAAGTGCCCAATACTCCTCCTAGGTAGGTACCTCCCATGATCAAGCAGCTGACCCCCCCTTGTATTCACCCAATGGGTTAGTCGATATGCCGAACAAGGTAACGATCTCTTAGGTGTGGGTGCCATGCCAATGCTCTAACCAAAATCAAGCATCCACCCAAACTGAGCCATCCATATTTAAATGAAGCATTGCCAAGTGGCCAGGAGGAATAGTGCTATGCTAGCAAGGTGTAACACTTTTGGAGTAAACCCAAAAGTTGACACTCTATATGTATAGCAATTTGGTAGGGTTTATATGAAATTAGGCATATTTTGTTACCACTTCACTTTACTTTTAAGTTTTAAGTGCTTTTTAAGGGTCACAAGTGAACCCCTTTACTTTGGAAACAGTTGTTGATTAGTGGAATTTTAGTGGATTGGATTTCCATTCCTTGGTTGAAAAACATTGAAGCAATGTTTCTGCAAAATGAGAAAAATAACCAGCAATGATTTCTGAGGGGTTTTCTATACCATTAAATTTTGGAAAACTTTTTGTCTTTGAATATTAAGAGGGGTTGAGGTTGAATTTTTGAAAACATAGTTCTGTAGGCATTGGAGGTTTTGATCCAAAGCCATGTTGTCAAAGTTCAAGATCAAACTTTGTTGTTAGTGGATTGGATTTCCATTCCTTGGTTGAGAAACATTGAAGCAATGTTTCTGCAAAATGAGAAAATAGCCAGGAATGATTTCTGAGGTGTTTCTAGACAATTAATTTTTGGAAATCTTTTTGAAAATGAAGAGGGGCTGAGGTTGAATTTTTGAGAACATAGTTCTGTAGGCATTGGAAGATGATCAAAAGCCACGTTGTCACAGTTCAAGGTCAAGCTTTGTTGTTAGTGCATTGGATTTCTAAACATTGGAGCAATGTTTATTCAAAATGAGAAAATAGCCAGAAATGATATTTGAGGGGCTTCTAGACAATCAAGTTTTGGAAATCTTTTTGAATGTAAAGAGGGTCTGAGGTTGAATTTTTGAAAACATAGTTTGTAGGCATTGGAAGTTTTTATCAAAAGCGATGTTGTCACTGTTCAATGTCAAGCTTTGCATTGCATCCACTACTAAAATCTTTCTAGTAAAATCCGTTCTCCTAGATTTAATTTGACAAATTTGGATATAACCAACTAAATTATGAATCGTGAAAGTTAATGATCAGATAGTGAAAGTTTGTCCTCATTCTTAATATTCAATTTGCCATCAATTTCTGGTGCTTGTTGTTTTGAAGGTGGTTTGATAATTTAGCAATGGGATAGGATTGGCTATTACACCTTCAACTGGGGTTGGTTGGTCATGGATGTTGAAGGTGTTATATGAGCTTGCACATTAAAGTGCCTTCCATCTCTAATTGAAAACTTTCTGACCCTTGTATGCTAAGTCACCGAGTTCGGCGATTTTCCTTGATAAAATTCAAAATTTGCCGAATCAAAAGAGAAGGCTAACTAATTTGTTGAAATTCAGCTCTAAAAAGAATCACATATCAACTGTGGTTTTTTCAAATGTGCTGTGCGTTTGCATATGCCATGGCCACTCCCAAGAGTGGATGCTCTCATATGTGCGATACAGACCAAGACTAACAACCCTAGCTCATGGCTTGTCGGAAGGGTAATTGGAATAACTCTGGATAGACGGAATGCATTCCCATTAGTCTTTGACTTGCCTTCATTTTCCCACGAGTGGATGCTCTCATATGTGCGATACAGACCGAGAAGAACGGCCCCAGCTCATGGCTCGTTGGACGGGTAATCAGAATAACTCTGGAGTCTGGACAGATGGAATGCATTCTGGTTACTCTTTGTCTTCATTTTAATTGCCTTGGACATGCCTTCATTTTAATTGGCTTGAATCCGATATTGATACGCCCGATTATATAAACCTAACTTATAAAATATATTTTACCTTCAGTATAATAAATTTATATATAATAATATGACACAAAGATACTTTTGAATAATTTATAATAATAACTTCTATAATAGGTATACAAAATATACAACACTTAAAAATAATAAATTAAATAATATATGTAGACATCATATTTCTAATTTGATAAGTAATGTAAATTTATATATATTAAAATTTGAATTTATGCATTTAATATAAAATTTATTATTTTATAATTTATAGGAATCACATTAATATATTAATAAAATTATATCATTTAGAAATAACACACACACACACAGCCACACATTCGAATTTAATGGCAAATTTTATCAAATGTTTTTGGCTAGGCTATTTTTTCTCGAACCCCATTGTTTTGAAATTCAAACACAAACTCGAACCAGGTGACTTTGCTTGTAAGTGATTCTTACAGCATATCTTGCCAGAAAGTAACCTAGTATATACGTTTTTGTATTTATAAATAATAATTACTGCCTTGTATCTTACTGAAACATATTGAACACTTACTAAGCTACATAGTGTAACTTGATTTGTTTGTTTCGATGTTACAGGCACTTGATTTATGATAAATTTTGTCTGACATTTACTCTCTTAATAACTACCTTCTCATTAAATTACGAGTGTAATCTGTGACTTCTGGTTGTCATGCTTTCAATCAATAAAGAAAATAGCCTGATTTACTTTGGTTGCTTTAATTAGCATGTTTTGCTATGCCTGGTTATCTTGTTTTGTTTTTGTTTTATATTCTAATCTTTCTTCTTTGCTATTTTTGTGGGTGTGTTACTTCTGTTTTATGGACTGATCTTTATTATTTGTGCTTTCTGTAGGTATATCTAACCATGGAGACAGATGGGGATCTGAAAAATCAGATCCTATAGCTGAAGCCAAGGATTTGACAAAAAGCAAGTGGTCTGATGACCATGATGATGATAACACAACCACCAAGGAGCCTGAAAAAGTTGATTTCAATGCATTGTCTGGATTAATGCAAGCTTATGGCAAAGGAGATAGATATGTTCGTTGGGCTGATCAGGTGTGTAAGTTTGATTTGGAACATAGTTTTGAGTCTGTTTAAAGTATACCTTTTAAACTGATATTAAACTGCAGGGTGATAGGGGCAGTGATAAAGGGTTTTCGATAGGTTGTGTTCCTCAGAATAAGCGCGCTCTCATTATTGGACCTGGTGCTGGTTACAATGAGGTACATGGATAGTTTGCTTGTGATGACTCGAGGATTTCACTTCCAGTCTTCTCTTCTATTAGAATAAGGTCAATTCTTATAGTTTGCATCCTATATTTATAACAGATTATATGGTGCAGGTTTCAAATCCGATACCAGAGGAAGAGAGAAATAATCCCGAGCATGGGAGTAGCTCTGGTGGGGAGTCAAAAAGAAACACAAAAATTCTTGAACAGCTTCGAGCTGAACAAGAGTCATTTCGGGCTGTATTTGATAGAAGGCGCCATCGTATTGGTGGAATGGAGGAGGATGATGAGTAACAAGGACTGATGTATTGGACATTTGACTGCATATGTAACATTATATTTTTTATATTAGTTCTTGTAAAATATCTCCTATTTACTTTTTTGTCATCCATGTATTTGGGTATTGAATTTTTTCTTTTTGATATGTTTATTTTGAACAAAACAAGAGAATTTATCAAAAGCACACATGAAAGTACACTGCCTATGCTTAAATGCAGTTTCAGTATTCAAATATTTTTTTTTCTCTCTTTGTTAAAATTATAGAAGCTCATTTTCTGTCTTTTTTTTGGAATTTTGCTCAGTGTTCTGAAATTGTCGAATTGGCCCCTTAGTTTCTTAGGAGGGCTGATTGCTTTGCTCTACTCTGGGGAAACTTTTGCCTTTCCCTACTTTAGGCCAATTTTGGCTGTGGGTTGGGGTTCCGTCCTTTGTTTCTTCTAATGTCTATGATCTCTCTCAGTTTTGGGGTTTTGTTTTTACTGAGTTTCTTTTCTCCAGGGGGTTTTATTTCATAATGTTATTCTTATTTTTATTTTTCTTTGCCCTCCTTTGTAGCATAGGTTTCCTTTTCACTTGAGGGATTGGAATTGATTTCCTTCTTTTCAGGTGGGTTGCACTGAAGGATACGAGGAGGGTGCGTTATTTGTGGCAAAACCCTGCAACGAAAAATTCATAATTTTGTAGTCCTAAACTTGTTTCTGAGAGAGATCATCCACATTAATTGTAACATCATTGGGAAGTCCTTTGGAGCTGTCCATTTCCACACATTTTGGTACAGGTAAGCAGGTTAGCTGGAATGGGATTGTGGGAGAGGAGTTTGAATGTGATTGCCAATACTCTCAGGTTCTTCCTCACCCTAAAGTGAACTGGGAGGTTTCAGAAATAAACATGATATTTTATGTGAGCACATCTTCCGAAGAGTGATTAAGCCACTGCTTGAAGCCATCTGCTGAAGGCCAGAAGTATTTGAACCTACATATCATTTCCTTGGAGGAGAGATCTTTTAGCCTTGTGCGGGAGAGATCACTCTTAATCTCGAGGTGCATGGATCTCATTCTACTTTTTGATATGCTAAATCTAATGTAGATAGTTTCACCATTTCTCATAGGAACTGTGGTTGGAAACTAGTAACATCATCAATTTGTTGCTGATTTTCCACAAATTCACTTACATATTGCTGCAGAGGTGATTTTCAAACTTGGGGAAGTAAGTACATGCTACAAGTCTGCCTCCTTTCTTTTTCGAATGTTTTTCTTTTGGGTAATACTTCTTACAGGGTCCCTTTGGCTAAGCTGCTGCCCTTTGAGGGGCATATATCTATGCTGTCAAGTTACGAGGACTTCTATCTGGTCTCATTTGCACCCACTCGAGGGTGGGAGAGAAGGGGTGGTGTTGGGGCGTTTGAACCTAAGTCTCCACATTAATACAAACCTGGCCACATTGCTGCTTACTGCTATACCACACATCTGTGGGCTAGAATGTGTTGATTTTCTTGTTTATTGTTTGAAGTCTGAAGTTTTTAGTTTTAAAGTTCAGAAAAGTTTATGTTTAGGGCAAATAAAATATTTGCAACAAACATTATCAAGACCACAATTTATAACTTTAGAAGCAAATGATTGAGACAATAGCTCTCCATCTGATTCTGAGATTCATACCAACAAAGTTAGGTAGTGGCAAAATGAGGTTGGGGCTGAAACAGAGCAATGTAAATGTTCGAGAATATCGGTAGAATTTGCAAAGGGCCTTCATAACCCCCAAGAACCCCTTAAATTACACACGACAGGAAACAACTGCAAAAATATGGCCAAAATGGCCCTGAATTTCACTTTGGCTGGAATCCGGTCAAGTAAATAATTTAAATTTGGGATAGTTGTAGGTTGTTTAAGGAATTTTAGAGGTCCTGGGTTGAATCAGAGACCATCAAAACCTCTAGGTTCATGGAAAAACTATTTGCCTGGCACATTGATGCATCAGACTATTGCTAGCACTCAATTTTGTGCCGGATTTGTTACCTCAAATTTCACCTGAAAAAAGAGAAATCCAGGCCATTCTGGATAAAGATGATCCTACTCCCAAACATAGTGGCGGTGCAAGAAATTGGAAGTGTAATATTAGGGGTCATGTTTGAAAGGGGAGTTATACCAGGGCGAAAGGGTAATCTTCTCACATCCCTAGCAATGGGGTTAAAAGATTCAAATAATTATTTGAGTCAAAACTTTGCAATACTGTGGGTGCAAACTATATACATTTAGGATCTTAGGCAATTAATGCAAGTATGAAATTTCACGTCAATGACTAGGGTTTTGCTGGAGTTAATCTCTTATTTTTTCTTAATTTTTCAGCCGTATCTGATTTTAATTATTGCACCGAGAAGTAGCAAGGTGCTTTACAGCCCAGTATGGGGGAGATATTGTAACGCGTAATGTTGCGTAATGTTACATTCCCATAAAAAAAAAATGAAAGTGTAAATGATGTATGGCTTAAAAAAATAAATTATATTGATTTCATCTTAAAACTAGATATATGAAGTACCTATGGATTGAATATCTTGAGTTGTAAATTTTTTCTTAAATGTGTAAAAAAATTAAAATTAAAAACTTTACACCTGAAAAAATTGGATTCACCTCTATCTATTCTGCAAACAACAACAAATACTCCACTTCAATCCAAATCAATAGGCAACACTAAAGAAACGTGCCAAACAAGTGTACTTCGATGCCAACGAGTTACATCTCATAGGACATAATAGATGCCAAACGAGTGTACTTCAATGCCAACAAGTTACATCTCATAGGACAGAGAAAAGATTCCAAACATGTGTACTTCAATGTCGACAAATTACATCTCATGGGACACTTTTCAAGCATATCCCAGATCTGCAATTACTTTATTAGAATGGATTTTTTAAGCATAAAATTTGTGAAATTACTTTATTATAATGGATTTTTTAAGCACAAAATTTGTGCTGGTCTTCTCTGTGTGTACTAAACAATTTCAGTGATATATTTTGTGAATCAGCATCATAACAATTAGTGTTAGTTCCACCCAAACAAGAAGACAACACAGATTTAAAATCAAATATGTAAATACACAATTTTGGACCATTGGAAACCTCATTTATATAAGAAATGACATACGAGTACATACCAAAACTCTATCACAAAGTTGATATAATTCAAGCTCTCCAAACTGCAGTGAGGGAAGCCATGAAAGCCCTATCCACCACCAGGATTCACAATATGCTAACATCCACATTGACATGTGCTTTTTGCCTCTAACCCCTGTCTCTTAAAAGATGTCCAAGACATCTCTTCTCATCAATGCAAATAACAAGTACTAGAGTTTCTACATGCACAATATTGATGTATTATCTCACAAGTGATACAAGAACAATGTTTTTTTATCTGCTCAGGCTTACAAACTCTAGGTTCTTTCAATCCTTAGGATGAAACTGTAGCCCTAGGATATTTCTTCAACTTCTCTAGGCACACTAGCACTCAAAGACACAATGATTAATACATTGGAGAGAGAGAGAGAGAGAGAGAGAGAGAGAGAAAGAGAGTATAGCCCTCTTAACTACTTCCTTCCTCTAGTTACATGAGAGATAAGGGAGGCCAACAATATGAAGTGGTCCTAATCCACTACGAGCAACTATACACAAGTATTCTCATATGGAGTGCTCTCTCTACGAGTGACACATATCAAGCTCCAAAGTGAAAATCTCCAACAAACAAGAGTCCAAGGCATGAGTGCTCCAGGAGATGTGTCCAACACTGCTTACTCAAGTCTCCAAAGCTCCAATGCTCTTCCTAAGCCACAAGCCCAAAGCTCTAAAGCTCTAATGCTCTTCCTAATGCTCTTCCTAAGCCGTCACACTTTGCCTACTCAAGTCTCCAAAGCTCTACTCCGCCCCTCACCCCAAGTGTCTTTGGCCCAAGTACAAATCTCCATGCAAACAACCAAGTGTGCACATGCCATCTAGAACTCAATGCCCTTCAAATCATTGAATGCTCTTCCACCAAAGCAAGTCATCCTCCGAACAATCAACCCATCCTTCATGTAGCCACCATAAACCAGTCACAAAGTTGTCTAGGGCTCCAATGCTTCTAGGAAGAATGTCACAAAAATGTCCATACAAGGTCTAGCAATCAATGAGTAAAGCACCTCATGTTTACGACCATTACAAGACAACCTAGGTCATTCACACACCATGTACCCAGTGTCACATGAAGCACCTTCAAGCCGGTGTAAAGTGTTGAATTTTTTCATGTGCATGACATTCTTAAAAAATTGCAAACTGCAATAGAGATAGAACTTGAAAAATAAACAACAACAATACAAGTACAATAGTCAACCAAGCATCACACAATTGAACACACGATTTTTCATGGGGAAACCTTTTAAGGACAAAACACCAAAGTATTAGTAATTCATCCTCTAAATGAGATAACTGAGTTTGTACCTAAAAAATAAATTTTGTTCTCAGAATTCTGAGATGAATGTTCATAAAATTTCCAAAAACAAAGTGGCCCTAGCAAGCTTACTGTTGCCATAGTTTATTGTTGCCATGTGGAGTGTGAGTGGCTTCCTAGTCTTGTAGCAACCTTCTGCTGCTAACCCTAATCACCCAAGCATCCCTATTGTTGTTGTTCGTTGTTGATTTTTTAGCATTAACATGAATACTTTTAAAATTTGCAGACTAACATAAACAAATGACAAGTGCAGTAACAACATCAATCACATCAACACATTGAACACAAGATTTTTCACTGGGAAAACCTTTAAAGGACGAAAACCCCAAAAGCATTAGTAATTCATTTCGTAAATGAGATGACTGAGTTTTTCCAAAAAATCACAAACTCTAACTGAGTTTGAACCACATATCCACAATTACATCATATAATTCAATTTTACAGAAAAATGCCCAATTAGGGTTTTTTCACAAATCAGGGCTTGTTGCCCTAATTCTCTCTCCTGCCCAAAAAATTGCAGACTGCTCATATCTGACCATATTGATGCCTTGTGCCAAATATGCTTCCTGTCGGTACCTTGTTGCGCGTTTGTACCCGACTGCTCGTCCGTTTTTCTTGTCCTTTTGCTGCCCATAGGGTAGATCTGTCTGCCTGAATCCTAATGGGCTTGCCTGGACCTGTTACCCTGTCCGGAGGGTGTGTTGGGCTACCCGAGAGGGCTGCTGCACAGTCCAACAACCTGTAGCAGCTGCTCAACACTCTGCTAGGGCTGCCCAAGATTGCTGCCAGTGCCCAACAACAGGTTACAGCTGCCTGCAGCTGCTAGTGCCCAACAACAGGCTACAGCTGCCCGACAGCCTGTACTAGTTGCTTGGGCCTGTTGGTAGTCCTAGGTAGCCCTAGGCTATCTGTGATGAATTCGGGGCTGCTCAAAGTCTTGAGAGGCTGCCCGAGAACACCAACAGAAGGATCGAGCCCAAAAATGATTGCTCGAGATTTTTAACAACTGCTTGTGAAGAAAGTGAAGTGTCCATGAAGAAGGTAGGGTAAAACCCTAGCACCCAAAACTAATAAAACCTTGCTGTGATTGAAACCCTAGCTTAGGGTTTAGGAAAACAAATTTGAATGTCGTAGCTAGACTCATCCATGCTAGGGCATCACATTAACCTTCTTTTTCTTTAGTCACTTGTGAAGTCTTCAGTTGGAGCAGTTTTTCCTGTGAGAGCAAGTGTGTGTAATAATGAAATGGATTGATCTTTTATATCCTTTGAGTCTCCTGTAAGTGGACCAAAATTAGAAAAATCAAAATATTAATATTTTATTAGTTTCTGATTTTGACTTTTGCCTTTAGTGGTACTAAAAGTCTTTTTGCACTTTCACTTTTACACCTTAGTGGTACTAAGGGCTTTCATGTAATTTTGACTTTTGCTCTAGTTTTCTTTAAGTGCCTCTATGGTCATCACACATGGTCAAGGTGGTCTTTCATCACCACTCAAAGTACATCATCATAAACAGAGAGAATTACTAATGTTTTTATCTCACACTCTGTGTGACACCAAGATCAAGTTCTAAGGTGTTTTAACCAAGGGTATCTAATCCTTGGAGAAGCTCGCAAAGCCCACTGATCAAGGGTCAGAGTGTCACACATGCCTAGACCCGGTCTTGGGATTATAGTGTCTTCCCGGTAACAGACCAGGTGCCTCAGCGATAGGCTGCATAATTTGACTATAGGTCAAATACTTGGTAGCAAACCAAGCGCCTCTATTCTCCCGATGAATGGCCATTAGCCCCGGGCTAAGTCTTGGCAACTGACCAGGTGACTCCATTCTAACGAATGGCTACTCAGAACTAGGCTGAGTCCACCAGTGCTAGACTGGTTCACATCGTGGTCTCGGACCAGATGTCACCATTCAACAGAATGGTTACTCAACTCAAGGTTGAGTCCCCCCAGTGTAGATCTGGGTCTATATCATGATCAAGGACCAGATATCATCATTCAACAGAATGGTCACTCAACTCTAGGTTGAGTCCACATCGTGGTCCCGGACCAGGTGTCCCCATTCTCCTAAGGGAATGGCTCTTGATGCTGCTCAGAAAAATCAACATCCGTGACCGCCAAGCTTGCTGCCTGTGACCTGCTGCATACTTTTGACGGACCTCACCCATGAAAACAAGAAATACATTAAAAAAACATGTTACTTTGAAAAGGGTGGGGCCCATCAAAAGTATGCATTAAATGAGTGCTCCCACTCGAAATATGAGCAAAACCACAAGGAGATATGTTGAAAATATGAAGAAAAAAATAATTTTTATTTATGACATATATGACAAGTCAACCATTATGGTTGACTCTTTCTCAAACTTCTATTGGTTGGATCTTTTTGTATGAGGTCCATTTTAGACCCCAAATTTGTTGTAATGGGTTGTAGAATTTGAGACCACAAGCCAGTTTCAAGTTTCATTGAGAAATTGTGTTTAATGCCTAGTCCCACATATGTATGTATTTTAAAAATTATTTTCTCTCATAAACTTTAAACAAATGAAATATGATTTTAAATACTAAGATGGAAAACAAAATTTCAAACCACAAATTTGACACTATTTTTTTGTCAAAGGCCCTAGAAAAACCCTTGAAGGAAAACCAGGGAGAGAGATAGTATTTTTATTATCTCAATACCCCACAAACATAGTTACAACAAAAACTTTTTTTAGCAATAATAACATTGTACTTATCTCAAGAATCGTGCCCAAAAAACTACTGCAAGAAAACCGGGAAGAGAGAGAGTAATTTTATTATCTCAATACCCCATAAACATAGTTACAACAAAAAACTTTTTTTTAGCAATAATAACACTGTAGTTATCTCAAGAACTGTGCCCAAAAACCACCTTGAAATTTGTGCCCTGACTTCCTGTACAAAATTGTATGGTTTGACAGCTTCGATTTTTGTGTTTGGTTCTTGTATAGAACAATACAGGCAGTACAAAACTTCTACTGCATAAAGTTCCTTGAAATGTGCCTAGATGTGCCTCGATTTATGTGCAAGTTTTTTGCTATACGACTTGCTTAGGATAGTGATTTACGACCTTCTCAGAATTTGTACGGTATTGCTGAAAGTGTCTTGGATTGTGTGTCAACATTTTCTTTGGGAATCGAGCCCTCTTTTCTGTCGTAAATTCTCACTTGTTTTTCAGATCTCTCTTACTCCCTCTCCTCCAATACACTCGAAGAAGAATGTGTCTAAACCTTATCCTTTGCCTTTTTGTTCATTAGGCAAGAAAATAATTAACCGAATGATCTAATGGTTGAAATTAGATATTGCGTCATCTAAATCCATGGTTGAGATAAAATCTCTTTATCTCAACTTAAGAAAAAATAAAGCCATTCTTCTCATTTAATGTTCATAAAGTCACGTTATATCTCATAAAGTTAATGCCTAAGGGTTTCATGTGGACATTTCCCCTTTTTAGCTTGACACAAAACCACCCAGGGGAACACTTGTTCAAGGTACAATTTTTAACATACCAATCTTGAAATACCATTGAGTTTGCTTAGCCTCGAACATGATGGAGCGAGACCAAGATGAAAATGGTGTTTAGGCGAAGGGGGTGGGCACCAAACTTAGGAAGGTGCTAGGTGTGAGACCAAGATGAAAATGATATTGAGGTGAAGTGGGTGGGTGCACGGATGATCGGTGTGGACATAGCCTATTTGCATCTAATGAAATGTAGCAAGAGAAGGCTCTGTACCCTCTTAGCAATGATCCACTACGACTCTAACAAATAATCTCCCCAAACCTTTGAAGTATAAAGAACCGTGGGCCGGATAATGTAATCCATGAGATCCATTAGATGAGACGTCCTAGAAGTGATCATATCAACACAATCTCTTGAGTAGAACTAGGGATCCATAGCCTTTATTTACCAGGGGTTGGAGAGAATGTCTCAAACTAAAACAAGCCCATGAAAACTAAGTCCTTAGGCATGTCTAGAAACTAGTGATTTCAATCTCTTCCACTATGAAGAAGAAATGGTAATTCTAGAGGGGTTTTCCCATGAAGATGGGTAATACTTTTTGGCAAGCCGCAAGGTTAGCCTGCCCCAAACAATAGCTCAATCTAGTTAAATTTAAGTCCTCGATTGAATTTTTTTTTCTTGAAAGCTTGATTGAGGGTTATTTAAACTCTCGATTGAGATAATAACTCGATAAAGGGATTTATTAATATGAAAAAAACATATAAAACACAATAGTTTTATCGAGCTATTTTTTTAACCAAGATTACCTTTGATCGAGGGTTTAATTAAACCTCATTAGAGGTATTAAAAAATAGTTAAATCCCTTGATGGAGGTATTTTAAGATCTCAATCAAGGGCTTTTAAAATACGCCGCTAGCCCCTTAATTACTACACGTTTAATTTTACTGGTCTCTTTGAAGTGATTAAACCCTATCATTAATTGCACCTTAGGTACTAGACTTGATGCTGTGGATTCATTAGCAAATCCTCTATCAATTGGCATATAATTTATGCGTTTTTGAAAAAGTACACAACCAAATATATATATATATATATATATGCCCCACATGGGTGGTCTTCAAAATGGTATCTTTGATATTTCAATTTATGTAAACAATAATTGTTTTTACATGAATACAAATGTACAAATGTGAACAAAATGCAATTCAAATATTTAATAGTTAGTTTTGAAAGTTTTTTTTTCAAATTAAATTAAAAAAATATGTATACCCCGGTGCATCATGTGTAGATATTGTGTAGATTGTGTAGATCTTGTTTACATATATATACACACACACAAGATCTTGTTTATATATAAAATATGTAATTAATATTTTTTTACGTAAACACAAATGTGAACAAAATGCAATTCAAATATTTAATAGTCAGTTTTGAAAGATAAAAAAATATAATTTTTCAAATTAAATTAAAAAAAAATGTATGCCACAGTGCCTTGTGTAGATCTTGTTTGGATATATATATATATATATATATATATATATATATATATAACTGGGATATATCTGGTTTTTCATTTTATGTAAACAATTTTTTTTTACGTGAACACAAATGTGAACAAAATGCAATTCAAATATTTAATGGTCAGTTTCGAAAGATAAAAAAAAAAATCTAATTTTTCAAATTAATATACTTGTGATACTAACTAAATCATTAATACTAAACTTTTCAATTTAATAAACCCAACTATACGTTGTTGGATCTTCCATGAGTGCTATAGTTCTAACTTCAAAAGATACTTTATCAATAACTTATTGGCTCATTGCATACATACAACATTCACCATCTATTATCCATTATTCATGAATGATAAATTGTAGTATCCCAAATACTGGTATTCTCTAATGTTCTATGACAGTGTTGACTCGCACACTCAATCTCATACAAATTTGCAAAATAATTGTGCATGCAAAAATGCCCTAAAATATAGCTGAATTAGGGTTAGGGTTTTTGCAAAGAGAAATTAACACTTACCACTAATATTTTGGTTGATAATGACTCCAGAGATAGCTGCATGCATAAGGATCCAACTGGGTGGTCTAATAATGCTCTTTTCCTCTGGTGTTATCGCCTCGCAGTACTGTGAAAACCCTCCAGACTAAAGGTGACGTTTTTGTAGGAGGAGAGGTCCGTTTGGGCTGAAACTCTCTGAGCTTGTCCGTCTGCTGATGCCGAAGAGATGGCCTGGCACATGTGGAGGTTTGACTGCCTCTAAGTGCCCTAGAGAATTGATTAGTAGTTCTGCTGCTCACGCCCCAAACTGATCTGTTTGGCTGATAGCTACTCCAGGTGAGCAAATTGATGGATGATAATCACTGCATACCGTAGTACAGGCCTGTTGAGAAAGAGGAAGCTGACATGTGAAGGAAAGACTGGGTTTTGTGGTCCCAGCGAATCCTTCTGTGTTTTCCTTGCTACTTCCGGTTGCAAAACGTGGATATGCTAATAACTCTTTGAAATGTGATGGATCTCTGAATATTGTAGTATATGATGGATGCAATGGATAAACCTGGATGATCTATCCCAATAAGAGACTAGGGCAGATATCTCACTGCCGAACCCTCGCTAGTTGAAGACACCGTCTCCAATCCCAACTGTCGTGGCTGCACGCTATGCTGCTGCTCGAAAATCCAAAATCAATCAACAATAACAACAAATATTCTCTTTGGTCCAATAACCCTTCTTAAATAGAATAGCATGTACTTTTAGGGTTTGCATGTCACTTTTAGGGTTTACGCTTCACTTTTGCATGCATGCAATTCTAATTTCATGTGGACTTTAACACTAAAATAAGGCATGCATGCTCCGCATGCTTTATGATATGAACTCTTATGGCCTTCTTACTACATTGATGACTTAATAATATTGAACTGATGTACCTTTCGGCTCCTAGTGCTATTAGTCCTCAGTTATTCCCTTTTTATAAAAATGGAACATTACAGTTCTCCCTCTCCAAAGATTGCTTGCCCTCAAGCAATGCCAACGCAAATCCACAATCAATCAACTGAACCAACTGAATCCAGGGATGATCCCAGGGTCCCAAATTATCTTAGGAGATTTGTAGCACCCTTTGCTCAAAACACTGCACTATACGGTACCATCACCAGAGACCTCCCGATAGCATCATCTAACAATCACTAAACTATCAGTCACTGTAATCCTAGGGTCCCAAATCAATTTGAGAATTGCAGAGGTCAAAATGCATCCACCGTTACCCTACGTAGTGTTGAAATATTGTAACTTCGAAGAATATTCTATATGTATATTTTGTGGTCCTCGATGGTCCTAACGAGAGAACCACTTGTATTACTTTGTACCTCGATGCTTCTAATCGGAAGAACTAATAAGAGTCATGAGGTAGTCCCCTCTAATTGTAAAGGTGGGTCATTAGCACCCCAGTGTGGTTACTTCAGCCTACATGTGTAACTCGAGCCTACATGATTAACTCGAGCCTACATGTCAGATGAGTTAATTAAAGTGAACGGATGAATATAAATAGAGGTGTGGCACTCCTCATTTGAAGCACACACTCTCACTTGTGTAGTGCATTAGTGGAGAAGAGAAGAGTAGCAGGAGAAGGAGGATGATCAGGCTTTGATCTCCTTGTTGGTTTTATCTTTTATCTTTTGGGGCATCTATATTGAGGAAGCTTTTGCTGGGTTTTTCCCTTTAGGGTTTTCCCAGGATAAATCTTTGTGTTCTTTTTGTATGGTTGTGCTTGTCTATCTTTCAGTGATCCTGTTTATATGCTTTTGTTATGAAAATGAAATGAAATACTAATGATCTAGCTTAGCATACGAAAATTTAACACGTAGTATCGACACAAGGAGCATCATGTAGACTCCCAAGTAACGCCATCAGTAAACATTGTATCCATCCCTCATAAGGTCTTCCACCTGGATCCCAATGCAAACTTGTGCATATTTCATCCCAAATATCTGAAGGCTCTTGTGGGACTATACCCTTGGCTAGGAATGTCTGCCCTAGAATCACCCACTCAATAGGACGCCAACTCTTAATCTCTCTCGAATCCAACCCCCGAAAAGTATCTTGTACAGAAGCACCATCACAAAGAATAATCCTACCAAGCTGACATTCTGCCCTTCTGATTTCAATTGGAATGCTCATATACTACTGGTCAATTTCTCGATCCTAGTCAACTTGTAAAAACCATCCGCCATTATGCAAATGTGGACTCAAGCTACTACAAGCCTTGTCTATGTACTCCTTAAGAGGACTGCTTTGAAATGCAATAGTATGTTTCTCTTGCTGCCCCGTCAAGGAATCTAACTGTTGTTCAATACTAGAAATCCTGACCGCTGACTCGGTACATACAACTCGAAAAACTGTAAGCTCAACATCTCGTTGTACTATAGTGTCTCGGAGTATCTTGGTCATCTCTTTCATCACTAGAATGCTTTCTTTAACATGTTCAATATTCTTTCGGTGACTATCATCTGGAAGCTCTATCTCATGCATGTATAAACTCTCCCTAACCTCCATGTGTGACTGCTCATTGTCTCGACTGCTATGCTCATTGCCTTGCACCTCATGTATTTCGCCTGTCATATCTGTATGGACTCCTGCTGTAGGTGATGAAGAGTCTATCAACTCCAACTCATCACACGACTTGTCTACAATATGACTAGCGAATGTGCTTGTGTCACTAGACTCTCTGGATGGCTCTAATGCGATCTCCTCATGCACATCCTCATCATGTACTGTTAACTCCAAATGAAGCTTACCAACGACCTGTTCTTCATGCTCATCTTTCTTCCCTACCCCAACTATGCCTTTAAGGAGATCCTCATCCAAATCCTTGGGCTGGCTCCCGAACTTGATGGTGTAATAATCTTGATAGGACAATGCTGCACATACCTCATCACCCAAGGCTAGATACTCCTGATATCGATGCAAGTGTTGAAGTACTGCTAACCTCTGCCAATTTCCAGTCAAGATCCTTCTCATTGTCTTCATGTTCTCACAAGCTGGCAAAGAAAAACCATTGTTCTGACATGCACTTCACCAACATCACTGT
>LPNX010704905.1:491738-627834 GCA_001517045.1 Pseudotsuga menziesii | reverse complement strand
TATATATTATTCCACAAGAATCTAACCCTTGAAATCATCTAAACATCATTGACTTGGGTACGCATTATCAGCAAATGCATTGAAAGTGTTTAAAAAAACTTATATTTCAAGAAAACATCAACCAAACATACAATACTAATTATGCATATCATTGGTATTAGTCTTTATCAAACATTTTTATGCTGACCCTTCATGCAAGATTTTTGCATGGCCTTTAATGCATATGCTTTAACCACATGACTTTTAATGTGTTTCACCATGGAGGAATGGTGGTTTGGCTAATCTTAAATTTCAAAACCTTTTTAACGATTCTCTATGCTTTCTTTAATACTCTT
Source organism: Pseudotsuga menziesii (assembly GCA_001517045.1). Taxonomy (NCBI): domain Eukaryota; kingdom Viridiplantae; phylum Streptophyta; class Pinopsida; order Pinales; family Pinaceae; genus Pseudotsuga; species Pseudotsuga menziesii. The sequence continues at coordinate 627,499 of LPNX010704905.1, read as the reverse complement.
ATTTTGTAAATGCATTCATCTTTATGCTAATGTAAAGTGAATCTTCCATTTTCCTTTTCATTCTATAACTATGGTTTCTTCACATAACTTTTTTTCTTTTCTAGCAAAAGTACAAAATGTCACATATGAAAGGCATGCATCTCAATAATGTGATAGATATATAAAAAAATGTAAATCATTGATTTGGAACCTCAAATTTGTACCAAACATTCATTCTCAATAAAGGTATTTACACAATCATAGGGGGCATCACCACCCTCATTAAGTAATCAATACAAAGCTTCAAAATTCCTTATCTAATTTAAATACATTGTTTTCTTCCATGTTACTCAAACTTGACATAAAATCGGCTTTTTTGGTAACCTTCGACCCTTATCTTAAAGAAGTTCGTCTTCCCTTGAAGAAAGATGAACTTGATGTATTGAAATGGATTACAAAGATTGTACACTTCGCCATGTCTTAATACAACCAACATAAAACCAATACCAAACTCAATATATTAACCCATGAGGTTAACTTTCATCCCAACAAGATCACAAGGGAGGGAATCACATATAAACCCCCTTTCAAAGCCCCCTTAACTCTTTCCATGTTACACTTCTTATTTAGCAACTATAGAGTAAGCATGGAAAGTCATTACAAATGCCTCCATCCCTTGAACTGATACTCATATGAAAAAGTTATGCCTAATGTTATAACCCTTGGTGAAACAAAAAACAATATTAACAAAAAAAAAACATCTACACAAGCAAATGCAAGGTCCTTTCAACAAAATATGCAATGCTTTCAATCTAATAAAGAGTTTGGTGTACTTTCTTAGCTACATAGGCAATGGTTTCAATTCCATGAGATACGTGATTCTTCTCCTTGGAATCTTTGATGTAAACCTCTCACAAGTGATTGCACATTTCTGATTGGATATATTTTATTGTGCTATGTAGTAGATTTTACACAAATTTTACAACCATAAATATAAGTGCTAAGGAAAGAGGTTAGTGAAGAAATTGTAGTAGAGAAAAAGTTGCAATGGGAGCAACAAAAGTAGTTGATGAGGACTGTGAGGTTGAAGTGATTGACAACCATTAACCAGCCTATGATAGAGCAATGATTGCTGCTGCAGGCTCATTGCAACGATGCCAAAATGTTACCGGTTGAAATGGCATTCCAAGCCACTGGCAAGCATATGTGGAGAAAGTGACCGCTGTCACCTTAGTCACTTCTCCAAACTTCTTCGAAAGTCAAAACCTCATAGGGGAGAGCCCTATGTAACTCCGCAAAAGACACTTAGACACCAAATATATCTCGTATGCGTTTAAGCTTAGTGGCCAATGCCTAATGGAGTCAATAAAAAAGTGGAATATATGTACTGTGAGCATGCATATGAATTGTGCAAGTTCATCCAAGGATAATCCAAATAACAATGTGAAAATAGTACGATATGTAGATGTTAACAAAGTACAAGTGATTTACCAAACAATATGTATTGCAGTATAAGTATCAATTATTAATGCAAGTATTTATAACATCAATAGTTGTTTAGAGATTCATTACAGACTTAGCATAAGTAACAACAATGTGTGCATAACCATGCATTTACCATATTACTGCATCAAGTTTGAAAGCAAGTTGCATGTACTCATTAACAACAGTATCACAAATAACATGCAACAATATACACAAATCAATATTTATAACAACAATAATGATTCTTTGTGTTCATGTGTTGGCATAAATGACAACAATGTACATAAGCAACTAGTTTGGCAATTTCACAGTGTTTCTAGACTTCAAATAGTGATTAAATTACAAAATAAAGTCTGGTTGCATAGTGAAAATGAGGTAGAGAAGAGCCCACTTTTACTTGTGATTTATTCTACACTTGTTAAGCCTTTTGTTCCCGTGTTTAGTTGTTTGTGTGTGGGGTTTAGAATACCAAATCAAGAGGGAAGGTATGGAAGACTAGGTATAGGGAATGCCTGCCAGTATAAGGGCAACCCTTATAGTAGTTGGTCAAGGTATGAAATGTGAAAGTAAAGGTCTGTTACAAACCTAGGAAGGAGACCATGGAGGAGGTAAAAGAGATGAGGAGCAGGCCGAGCTTTTAGGGAGGGCGTGAAATTTTAGGGCCCAAAAATTTAGTGCATAGAATTTTAGGGCCCGAAATTTTAGGGACGGCCCAACAATTTAGGGCACAGAATTTTTAATGGTGGGGTTCCTTGCACAAGCTTACAAATCCATCTCGCCATCCCCGATGAACCCAATAGCTCTCGAGTGACATTTCTTTTATTTGTTTTTAAGATGAAAGAGAATTTCCTTGCAAAGAAAGTGGTTTGTAGGCTATTGCATATATACGACGAACTTACTTAATTCCTTGTATTAAAAAAAGAAAAATAAAATTTTAAAAGTGAAAAACAAAAAAGAAAATGAAGTTTCAAAAGTGATTCCCCTACTACAAATGACCTAAAAGTGGTTCCTTCTTCTAAACTTAACCTCTGAACCGACGTGATAACCATCAAATTAGCTGCAAGCAAATATTTTGAAGTGGAAGATATGCTAAAGTATATATTTTTCATATTTCAAATCCATATGGCTCTTGCTTCTTTATGAAAACTTAATGTAATGACTTTTTCAATGTTTCCTTTCCTATGAACAACCATCAATTCAAAATTCATATGAACAACCATCAAATCAAAATTCATATTTTATAAAAATTGAATTTTGAAATTTGATTGAGGTTGATGTTTTCATCTCTTTTCAATAATATTGAACTAATGCTAAGATTATATTAACATACATTTATTTTCACCATGTATTTATTAAGGAATAGGGATAAAAAAATTAAAGGTACATATTATATTGGTTTTATATTTTTAGTTTTATTTATTTATTTTCTCCTATAATAAATCCAAGGTTAAGATGAATTTATGCTAGTTTTTTTATAATGGTTTACTTATAAACAACTAAACCTTATGATATATGAGACTAATAAATATGATTTAAGCTATACTTATTCAGGTGGACTATTTTGTGAGATTTGTAGTAAAGGGCTAATCGGTACGATGGGCCACTATGTTTAAGGACGATTTATTCACCAAGCCCACTATTAAAGATTACTATAAGAACCATATTGTGATTATAATGGATAAATACTTGTCTCTATCTCATTAAGCGTGTACATTTCTTTAATTATAGATTGCTTTGTATATAATAGATTTACCCCAAAAAATAAAATATGCATTCAACAATGTATTTTCCCTTGCATATTGTATTCACTAGAGTGAACAACATTACTACAATTGGTCTTATTGCAAATGGTATATTTGCCATCATAATAGTGACAAAGAATCTAAATACGAAATATAATGAATAGGTAAGGTTCAAACTAAAGTTATCAATGTTATAAATTTTGTCATACAAGTGTTACCTTTTCACTTCCAAATTATGGCTTGGACCAATCATTTCATTTACAATTGGTGACTAGTTTATCCATCCTATGATCTATCCATCCATGGCAAGAGATGTCCAAAAGATCTATATATGATTGTGTAGTGTTTCATCATATTTAGTGTGTCCCGTCTCATTTTGTGGATGAATCCCAATGCTATGGAATGTGGAGTAATAAAGGTCAATTATTGTTGGAGTTCTCTATGTCTTATGAATGCCCAAAAACAAGGAGTTTGTGTATTTAATTTCCTTCTTAGATTAAATTGATTTCTTTAACTTAATTTATATGGTACATTTGTTTTATTAATAGAATTGTGATGTGTGTGTTGGTTGGGTTGATCATCAATTTGTATATTTCAACAGCGTAACTCATCATTTACTCATTTGCAAGAACTTTGAAGACCCCTTTGAGAGATATTTTTCCCAGATTTGGAAAAAGATGTGTACAGAGCATTTTACAATTGGAAGAATCGATGGAGGTCCGCATAAAATATATAATGGACAGTGGTAGTGTGGTGTTAGAGGAAGAGTTGGGATAGGAGGAGACTTGCTTCAGCTCTTCGAATCATGAAGTGTGGTTTGTGTATATTCAAATTAAATTAGTTATTTTTCCTAATGCGAAAAGTGTTGTGGCAATAAATCGCCACCACAAAAATTCAAAGTTTAGGATCTCATCAACAAGTCTCGTTTGGAAAAGTGCGTTGTCAAAGTGATCCTTTCAAAAGTGTCACACAAGTCAGATAGCACTTTTTGTCTTTGAATCAAAGTTGTGGAATGAAAAATATCTGGTTCTTCCTCCACTACCTTGATAGAGTTCATGTTTGACTAGATAATACCTTATTTTTCTTTTAATTGCCTCAAGCATTTAAAATACTATATTCCACTTGACCTTCTTAACGTTGTGCCCCTCTGCCATAGACCCCTTGGGTTTTTCCATTTTTCAAACAAACGCCTTCAACTTTTGCATGTACCTATCCAAGAGGAACATCCAACAAAATGAGACCACCCTAGCTAATTAAACCTAATCATTTAATTATAAACTTAGAAGATGGACTTGTAAGTCCATGAAACTTGTGGAAAGTTGATTCTCAAACATACAAACAATATCAATGATCTCTCGACGCCACCATGGAATTCTAGCCATGTGAATATCCTTTGATGTAATCCAATAGACAATTGTCGATAATTTAGATATGGATTATCGTAGGTCCTGGAAGAAGTCATGCCTCACACACCATGCAAAAACAAATAATAACGACACTACAAAATAAACACATATGAAATTAATTGGCATAAAATTGTGAATGCATAACATATTATAACCTACATTGCAAAAAGAAGAAGCATGTAATGGACATGCATACCCTTATAATGTTCAGATGGTTATGTGATTTCAACCCCGCAAATTGTATTTCTACTGTGAAGAAACGACATAGAGTCACTCGTGTAATGAAGGCGCATTCACATTCAATATAACATCCTTTTCCAGAGAAAGATCATCTTTCTTAAAAATCCATGGGACATTAACTTGTTTAAAAGACCAAGAGGGACTGACCTCTCCTCTACTTTCTTTATTGGATGATGTTTCTTTATGGTACTCCAAGATATAATATCTCTCATAACAACCAATGTGCTACTTTTTTTTGATGATATGTACCTCTATGAAGAATATGAAACAATTTTTAATATATGCATGGGATGTAGTAAGCGGGAAATATTAAGATGCTCCCAATATGAAAGCTCATAAAACACCATTTTCCTTTTCATCCCAATAGGAATTTTCTCAACATAGGTGTTGAAAAATTAGGATCATTGAACATAGATTCCCCATTTGAATCAAACAATTCTGTAATTTCCTTCTCCTTCTCTACGTCATATGCCCGAAGCCAATTTGTCGATGTCATTATTTTAGATCTCCAAGTTCTCTCTGATTTACCATAGAAAGATGATGTTTCTCTTCTATAAGGGTGGTATTATGGGAGGAACACCCTCGAGCAGTTGTACACCGACATTCATAGGTCGTTGGACCACCTAGCATTTATTGAAGGTACGCAACATTTACATCCATGATGCCCTTTTGTCTCAAGACCTACGATGCTATTGTATACATAACACGTTAGCACTAAAGAAGGTGGTTGCACCAAATTAAGTTTGTTAAATAACATTACAAATATAAGTAAATCAAAGAACATGCTTTCCAAACCAAACTCCAAATCTTGGATAATTGTGTGTGGTGTATGCACATATGCCATATAGCGCAAAAAACATCTCCATCGAGATGGGTCTTAATACATCATATATCTGTATCCCTTCCCATGTTTACTTGAATTTGTCGATCAATGGTTGTAGGTAGACATCCAATTTCTTCACTTATATTCTACCATGAACTATAAGAGCCAACATAAAATGTTCATTCTTCATGAACAACCACGAATACATGTTTCTATTGATCACTACCACTAACCAAATATAATAATTGGTGTTTTGGAGGGAATACGAGTTAACTCCATCCATGGCTATGCTCAATCGATGTATTTGTACTTCATCCTTGAATTTACTATGCCATGTACCCTCTATATGCTTTATGGCTATTGAATCCGCAGGAATTCACACAACTCCTAGCTCACTGTTGTGCGATGCATGCCACCCTTGCAAAATGGATAACTCTTTGCAAGGAAAAATTCTTCGAATACTCGGGATTATATGCATTTGCCTCAATATATTACGAGGATGACCATGTCCCTTATCATTATTTTATATATGGTACCTATCATGCCCATATTTAGGACATATCTCTTTGTCAACATATTTGACTGTGTATAAAATACAATCATTTGAACAAATGTGATATGATATGTACTCAACACTCAAATTTTTTAGTAGTTGCTTTGCCTCGTTGCAGTTTCCAGGGAGGACATTATCACTTGGAAGTACTGTATCTTTAAGCTGTAACCTACAATTAATGGGAAACATAAATGTACAATATCATTAAGCATACCTAAAATCTATTTTCTTTGTTGAATTAATCGGGACTTGATGGTCAATTACCTCAGTAGTGCCAAGAGGCACACATATGACATATCATACATTGCTTTCAAGTTGTACAACAATATTGTTCTCCCCAGTTGGGTATACCTTGATCCATGCCCAAAGAGAGGGGTGGAGGAAGTAGATTTTAGGATTTCAAAGAAGGTATCGATGATAAAAACATCATTTCAAGCTCATATTGTTGGAATGCATTTCAAAACATTCTCTCCATGGTGTGGGTATCCCATAATAAATCATCATACCGACCTCTATATCATTGTTTTCATCCCCAGCCTATGAAGAACCAGTGTTACTATAGATGTTCTAAATTGGTGACTATGGACATTGTGGGAATTGAATAGGTGGTTGTTTAAACCATGCTTTCTATTCTTCCTCTCCAATATCTACTCATTTAGTATCCTTCTCTCAATTTGACATTGTACTAGAGTGGAACAGGAGACGGTAGATAGGTTGATTGTCATCAAGATCTTGGTTGCAAAACTATTGAACAATAAATTGATGATATTAGTAAACATAATGCATTTAATATGTTGGAACATTATACCAAACATTTATTAGAAGCATGGATTTTTTTTTTCTAGTAGTACACATGCAATCAACCAATTTATAAAACAAATGTCAAATTAAGCAACACGTTAGCATTAATTCCATTAAAAATCAAAAAATACAATTGATGATTTTTTTCTTATACCCCAAGGGGACATCTAAAGGTAGTCCCAATGCAAGCCATTTTTTACAAGCACTTGATGGTCTACGAAAGGTATTGCTTGTTAACAAATCATCACCGGGAGATAAACTACACATTACATGCACAACAACAAATTCAAATGCCTTCTTTTTCATAAAGAACTCTTTGTTATTGGAGTGTTCCTAAAATGAACAATTTGGTATAAATAGTGAGCACATTTAACTAATTATGAACCCTACAATGTTCCCACGAGTGTAAGGATGACCACTGATATATAACAAATTCTTCATGTTAAAGTTTCTAGAGGCATAACCATTCATGCACATACTATACATGGAAATTCTATGTTAATATTTAAAAATATTGAAGTAATCAGATCAACTATAAAGAGGAGCACAAAGTGGCATAAGTGCTACTGATTGTCTGGGAGTAACGAACACGTGTGAAGGGATAAACAACCCAGGATTTGTAGAATCTATTTTAGAATTTGAAATCATTTAATTGTTACCACAATATGAGAATTCAGTCCCAACTTCAGGAACAAGCATGGAAGACACCCAAGCAACATACAAAGCATGATTGCAATTATTTGGTATTTACTTTGCAAATGGATGGGAAAAGAGAAGTCATTGCTAGCCTCCAACAATTGAACTGACCTTTCAATGTACATGGACATTTTTGTTCTTATCTCATACAACTTTTTGGATCTCCTTGTAGAGATGTTATGGGTAGTATTGATATCTTACATTGTCTCACTAGAACTCTTAGTTGAGTCAATAGAAGCATACAGTTTGGTCGATTTATGAATGTGAGATGGTTGATTTGGATTCTAATTTTTCGAAGAATGAGGATATGGAAGTGTTCATAAATACCTTTTCTATATCACCTTTTGGAACCTTGACCGCAATGGGTGTATTAGACCGTCAAATTTGGGTAGTCGATCATTAAGATAATGGGATAGCGTGAAATTCCTAGGGTTCACCTTCAAGCCTATACATTTTTTTACCAACCACATACTACTAGGGTGTCATAAAAGAGATTTAGTTCAAGCAAAGGTACTATTGGTCCAATATGGTTGCTAGATGATGGCATGCTATATTTGGTTGGGTAAAGTGGCCTTCCATTTTCATCTAGGTGTCTTCCTATGGTATGTTACTTTTGATAAGACTTTGTGGATTTTTGGGAGTGGTGTAATTTCACGTGCATTCAAACTTGATATAGAATTAGGATCCTACAAAATCCAATGCACAATTATTCAAATGCACGTGCAAACATAGCATAAATTCAATCAGATAATCAAAATATAAATAAATATGGACTTATGGTAGACAACAAGGGATAAATTGATGAACTTGGAACGATATGGAATGAGATGGAACTTGAAGAATCAACCATTTGATTTATCACTCTTTTTGCACCTGCATTATGGTCAAAACCACAATCAATACATGTCTTTATGCTTAAAATAAAAATTGGGAAGCATGGAACGATCTATTATTTTGAAGTAATAAGTGTACTCAATTCACTATTTATGCACTGGTGTGTTTAAACATATAAACAACACCGATGCATTCATTTTAGATGTGCACCAATATGAAACCTATGGAACCATCTTCACAAAGGACAACCTCTACAAATTGTTAATTATGGAAGTTTATACTTCCATTTTTGTCTTTCTTTATATACATTGCACTTATAATAGTATAGTGCATCGATGCATTTCATTTTGTAGAGCGCGCTATGATCCTAATAAAAAAACAAAAAACACAATTCCCTAACCCTCATTTGGCCAAAATTTAGACTAATGCAAGAGAGATTTACCATAGAAGAGTTTGGAGTGGCAGATTTACCATAGTGGATTTATCATTGGCAAATTATTTGCAAATGATTTCACGGTTCACAATGTACACTACATAGAGTAAATGCGTAGGTGTGTTTATTCATGTAAGGCACACCACATTCCCTCTTTATTTTTAAAAAAAAATTGGTCGTTTAATATGCATTGTACATTAAAAAAAAATCGTTGCATTTGTTTATGTAAGGTACACCGTTTTGACAATTGCTTAAAAAAATATTAATAGGTTAATCACTACACATATTCTATGAACTACACACTTGGGTGCTTATCTATGTAAGGTGCACCATTTTTCCTCTTTGTTTAAAATGTTTTTTTTTCGGTTGTTTAATATGAATTGTACCAAAAAAAAAAACTTACTAGTGTGTTTGTTTATTCAATGCTTATTGTGTTAATTATCTCTTTATAAAAAGTATAGTATTCAAGTTACATAGTATGCGCACTGGTGCATTTATTCATGTAAGGCACATTGGTGCTTATTCTTTGTACTGTAAACACCAATTGACCCAAATACATTTAAACTTGAAATTCTTTACTTAGTATGTAAATATATATTTCAATATGCAAAATGTTTATTGATAAAATATGGTTGATAAAATATCATTGAATAAAAAAACATAGCAAAGAGAGCAAGAGAAACATATCCCAAATAGAGAACATGACAAGTTTGTTGAATTTTTAATATAAGAGTAATATATTTGATTCATCTATATGCTTAAATGATGTGTATTGATTTATGCGTGTCACGAAGAGAAAAAAATTAAGGAAACTCTATACTAGATTGTTCGTTATCTCAATGAAAAAGAAGATGAAAACTTTAATAAAATATTGTAAATAAAGGAATTAGGTGGAGCAAAAGGAGATAAATATGAAGTTTTTGTTCGACTTCTTTTTTTTTGGACAAGAATGGTTATGTTTTTTATTAATCAAACAGTGGTATAACCACTGAGAAAGTTTCTACAAAGTTAAGAGGGCGTCCATTACAGGCAAAAGCCACAAAACAGAATAGCTAACATTACTGCTAATTACACATAGAAATTTATTGTCTTTGCACATAGAGAACATAGATAATAGAGTTAGCTTACTACTACTGGAAACAAAATTTCAAAAAGGAGAGCCCCCATGGGAACTTGTCTACTTTCCTTGAGCACCATCATGTTGACCATAACTTGTTGCTGCCACTCCACCTACTGCCATTTTTCCACTTCCAGCTATGCCATCATTTTGGTCATCGCACTTTCAGACTAAGAGATAGACTCTGACAATTCTTCACACAAATGGGAGAGGTATTTGTCCACCAATTCCAGACGTCTTTCGCCTTCATTGTCAATTTGTTTTAGATAGCTCTTATGCTTGCTGAGTTTCCTCCTAATCGCTCATAGCTCAACAATGACCGAGAGAGTCGAGGCAGAAAAAGAAGACAATTCTAGAGAGGATTCCATGGTTCCTGATGAAGCCACAAGACAAAAGCATCCAACTAAACCTCCACTCTGTAACCAAAGAACAACGCAATATGTAGCAATTCCTTGCACGTCTCGTCTTGATAAAACAATCTGGATGCTCAATAAATTCATGATATCGGGAGGATCGATCACACCACTCACACGTCGGGGATGGAACAATAGAGGATGACCAAGCAGATCTAGAATGCAGGGAGCTTCGATCATCTTGGTACGGACTGGAAAAATTCAGGTCCAGACGGGACAGAGGAGGCGGACATATAACTGCCACATGCCAGACCACATGCCCGCATGAGTGCATCCCCTCTGCCATGATCCTGCATGATGGAGGACATGACAAAAGGATGCCACATGGGTAGCATTGGGAAAGCCTCTAGCTCCCTTTTCCGGGGTCCTATGGGATATGGAAAAGGGAGCTATCTCCATTCAAAACCAACGATGCTTTGCTCAAGGATGTGGAAAATTAGTCGCGAGGTCAGCTTGATCATTTAATCCTCTTAAGACATGGAAATAGGAAATCCTACAGAATGATTTAGAGAGGCTTTGAATCCTTTTAAGCAACTGACGAGGCTTTATCTGGGACGGTAGGGAACTGGTAGTTAAGGATTGTATGACTAGTCTTGAGTCCCCAATCACCGTAATTCTAGAAATTTCTTGGATTCGAGCTTGGGAGAGGCCCTGCCAGAGATCAAGTGCTTATGCAACGTTGTTAGTTTCATCACCTAATCCCTAAGAATACACCTGTTCCTGAATTCCATCGAGATTAATGAGAATCCCTCCCCCTCCTGCCGCCCTTTTTTGTTCCACTTCTTACTAACAATACCTCTAAACAATAATCGCTAACATGTTTCAAACTTTGAAAGTTGAATTTGTTGAATATTGAGCAAGGATAGATAGCAAGGAAATATAATGATGCCCTAAGAAGATAAAAACTAAGAATAATGTAAATGATGATGAATTAGTCATCAATTTAACTAGAGTGGTGCTAGTAGTTAATGAGAGGGGGGGTTTATAAAATTGCGAGGGATATAATGGACATAATGTATAGAGGTTTTTCCATTTACCTTACAAAAATCAATCCAATGACTCTAAGAATCAAGTTATAGATAAACTGCATGAATCATTTCTAAGTTGTGGGCAATGAGACCTACGAGACTTGCAATGGAAAAAACATACAATAACAAAAAATAATTATTTAGAATTATTATTGCTAAAAATGTTTTTCTCTAATATGTATACACTTGTCCAAGAAATTGCCTTGTTAACATTTTTGCTATACTTATTTTTATATAAGTATTAATTGATTTTTTCATTATGTTTTTTATTTTATATGAAGATTGCTAAAATTACGAAGGAAGAACGATGTGATATGTGAAATATGTTGGCAAGGATGTCAAAAAGGGTGTACTGTAAGATGGTAAAAGAAATGAACATAACCACATCGTAGGGGGAGCCATCCCAACAACAAAGTGCATCAAACATATGTACTCATTGGTTTATTTTTAATATGTAGATATTTAATTATCGCATGAAATTATACTTATTTTTAGTTGTTTGTTGTTGCGGTAAAGAAAAGAAAATTACACCCATTCAACACATAAGAAGACGATAAGACAAAAAAAGGTTCATCATAAAGTTTGAAAGTACTTATGGTTTCCTTCAAATTTCATATTTGTTGTGATGTTTATATTTTAGTTAATTTAAAAGCATACATGGATGTTTTCTAACATGTCCTAACATATAGAGAAGAAGCATACAATCATTTTATTGACATTGGATTAAGTATGGGTTGTGAGTATATGTTGGGGTACCAATGGTTAATTAAACAATTTGTAAGTAGTTGTGTTATTTTACATACATTATTTTATAATTAATGGAACAACAAGAAACATTTAATTATATCTATGCTTTGTCATGGCATATGAAACTCACATAAGCAAAGTATGGAGTGAATCCAAGAGAGAATTCAATGACAAATGGCATGGGGAATGGTTTCAAAAGAATGTGTGAAGTTTATGAATCACTCGTTGCTCTGGTATACCTTTTCATTTATGCAATAACGTATATTATATTATCTATAAATGTAGATATACTCATTACATTTTATTTCTATACTTGTATATGGAACATGAAAATGTGGAACAAAATGAAGCCAATCAATAAAACATTTCAAATAACCTAAATACAGTATCCATGAAAGTAATGAAGAAATGAGGCATGCAAAAAACTCGAGTGACAACATCAGTTCAAACAATGAATAATGATCAATAAAATTGAATGTTGTTATTGCAAGTTGTATATTTTGGAAATTTTCTCTATGAAAAACAAACATTATGTTTAATGTGGACAAGTTATTGATAGTTGTAACAATGTCATGGTACAATTTTTTCATTTACACAATCATGTATATTATATTATCTATAAATGTATATATACTCATTACATTTTATTTTCCTACTTGTAGATGGAACATGGAAATGTGGGATAAAATTCCCCACTACAGGTGAATCATGTTGTCAATATGGGAGAGGCAGAGATGCATGTGGCAAGCCATTTAGCCGTCGGTGCAAACACCTCACCATCGGTGCAAAATATTTAATGTCACTCATGTGCATATGTCAGTATACAAGCTTGCTTCCCTACGGGGTTAACATGTGTTGGAGGGAGGAGAGTATGACCTGGCAGATCACTGCTATCATTTCACGTAATAGGAACATACTGGATGGGATTGGAAAGATATCGTGGAAGGACAAACACATCTTAGACATGAAGGATAATCATCTCAAGGCTCTGGGCTATATGGACTCCATTGTCACCCAACGAACTCATTTCCATGGTTGCTTTCTCTGGATTGTGGAGAGTGCTCTGCATTTGCTGTGGTCGAATCCTTGGAAAGCTTCGGAGTACTGCGGGTGCCTTCAGTGGGTGGTGAGTCATGTTTTTCGTTTCGCGCAAGATCCTGATAGCCCTGGAATTTCTCTACTTCTTTCGATGTTGGTATCTAATCTGCAACTCGCTTTTGTTGGTTCCGCCTCTTTGGGCCAAACCGTGAAGATCATTCCCTTTTTCCTCGAAATCCCTAAAGCCCTTCCTCGCTGCCTTATTGGGTTGTTAGTACTTTATCCTACTTCTACCACCTTTCTCCTTCATCTGTGTTGGTCTCATCGCACCCTTCGGAACCTTTGTTTTGATCCCTGCCTACCCTTGCTTGTCGCCTCTTTGCTTTCCACCATGCCTCCTCGAAATCGCTCCCGCTCTGCTTCGTCCTCACAAGGGTTTGACCGGCACAAGCCGATGGCTCCCCCATTGTGCTTCCAGAAGATGATAGTCGAAAAGAATAAGAGATTTTAAAAGGAATTTCCTAATTCTATTCAAGCAACCATCTGTGAGGCTGAGAGAGAGGCTGAGTTAGTATGCAGCTTCCTGGAACCGGAGGAAACCAGGAAGGAATTTAAAGACCTAATCCTTGACCCTGGTACCTCCAGGGGCAGACTTACCCTATACCAGAAGTCGTTGGAGCTTCAGTGGTCTCAGAAATTCATCCTCGACAAAATATTGATCAAAAAGGATGAGCAGCATGGGCATATTCTACTGTAGCAAGATCAAATTTTGCTGATTTTGCATAAATTTATGGATAATCAAGTTGAAATCGCTAATAAATTGGGTTTAAAACTTGAGCCCCATGAGCATCTGTTTGAATGATCAGGTTTCTTTTTATAGTACTGTCTTAAGTCTTTTGTTTTTTCAAAACTGGTTCAGATAATAGTTCCCTCTTTGTTTCTATGACTGATACTTCCTTAAGAATTATTAAGACTTCCTTATCATTCTGGTCAGTCTTTTTCCTTTCGAGGGAGACTTCTAGAATGATCTCTAAGCTCATTTTCCTAGAGATGGGAGAGCTTGGTTTTTTCTCTAGTTGTCTACTATTTTGAATATTGCTGGTAATAGAAGGACTTACTTACTTACAAAAAAAATGTGGGATGAAATGAAGCCAATCAACAAAACATTTCAAATAACCCAAGTAGAAAATCTCTTGAAGGTGATGAATAAATTAGGCATTAAAGCAACTTGAACGACAACAACAATTCAAGCGATGGATAATGATTAATACAATTGAATGTTGTTACTGAAAATTGTATATTTGGAATTTTTCTTTGTGAAAAACAAACATTTTGTTTAATGTGGACAAGTTATAAATAATTGTAACAATGTCATGGTACACTTTTTCATTTATGCAATCATGTATATTATATTATCAATAAATAGAGATATAGTCGATACCTTTTATTTTTATACTTGTAGATGGAAAAGGAAAATGTGGAATGAAATGAAGCCAATCAACAAAATTTTTTAAATAACCCAAGTACAATATCCCCCTGAAAATGATGAAGAAATGGGACATGCAAGCAACTCGAGTGACAACAACAGTTCAAGCAATGAATGATGATCAATACAATTGAAAGTCGTTACTGCAAATTGTATATTTTGGATTTATTCTCTATCAAAAACAAACATTTTGCTTATTGTGAACAGGTTATCAATAATTGTGACAATGTCAAAAGGACATTTTAATTGTCATGGACCTCTATGTGCCCCATCTTTTGGTTTCTTATTTGTATATAATAAAATGAGTTTCTTCTTCTATTGCATTCTCTAATGTTGCAAAATGGCGTGTTATTGTTTACATATATATTGAATGATTTACATTGTGACAATGAACAAATGTGTAATCAACACTCTTATCCAAATACAATAATTAAAATATAAAATAAATATTATTATAAAAAATATTTGATTTTCTAACGATTAATTCAAATGATAAATATATGAATGATTTACATAGTTACAATAAATAGAGGTGTAATCAACTCATATATCCAAGCGAAATAAATGAAATATAAAAATAATAATTATTATAAAAAATATTGGATTTTCCAATGATTAATTGAAAATTTGTAAAATAAAAACAAGAAAATGTGTTTGCATACCCGCAACATGGAAAACTTCACCATTGAACTATATGGAATCTATTTGTTTCAAATAATCGATGCATTTTATACATTTCCATGAACCGATTTACAAACAATTTTACCCACTGATGCTCTTTTACATAATATAGGCATTGATTTTCTTATAATACAAAATATGCATAGGTGCATATATCAAACAATATACACACCGATGCATTAACAAAAATGCATTGAATTACAATATATATAATAGTACAATGATAATGCAAAATATTCACTAACACACATTTTTGTATTATATGCACCCGTGCGTATATAATATAACATATGCATCGATGCACATTATATATTGTGGAGAGACAAAAGAAAAACCACTATTATAACCTACGTCTGCCCAATTTGTTTTAGTTATAGTGAATATCTATTATAAACTTCGCAAAACCTTCTCTACAAGCAACATAAGTTGTATTGGAGGTTTTTTTGATAGATTTTTCCAATCTTGTAACACTAAAAAACCTATGTTATAACCTCTGCTTGGACGCGTTTCCCTTGCAGTGGATGCAATGTCAAACACTATACATCTATTTGGTGTGATTTTGGATTGTGATACCTGTCTATTGAGTATTGTGGCTTGATTCATTCATCATGGTGACATGGGATATAGTCTTGACAACCATGCTATTGTTGAATTTGTTCTCTTGGGCCTATACACAAAATTGGTAATTGATATAGGTGGTTGGATATTTTTTTCCTTCATTGTTCCATACACACATGGTCTACTATTATATGTGGTTGTAGGTGTTTAATTGGTGTTGTATGGATTTCATGCTACCCTCCATTTGTGTGCACAACAATTTAATGCAATTTACATGGCACTTTTTTTATCCCATGCATAAAGACCTACACAAATAATGAATTTATTACTCCTTGACTATCTAAGTAATAACGTGCAACTCATTATTTACATTATTATTGGTGATGTTGTCTTGTTGAACATTTTGTTTAAAACATGTTAAGTGCATTCCCAAGTAGTAAAAGGAAAATGAATTGCATGGAAAATAAATGAGTTTGTGGTGTTTTTCTAATCATGTTTGGTACAAAGTATATAGAACTACATACCATGTATGACATTATTTTCACAAGATTGTGTGCATGTAGTGTAGCACAATGTACTATAGCTTGTGCGCGCAATAGCAAAGAAATCACGATGCTTGTTGGTTATGCACAATTGAATGTTAGGGTGTTGAAGGGAAAATGATTGGTGACCACATATATGATATCGTTACATATGACAATAACTTTTAATGATTGACTAGATTGATGAATGATGACAATTGAGATTTATGGTTATAAAGGACGTTTGGGATGTAGTTTGAGTGGCTTACCAACATTATAGTCTTACTTGCCTATCTTTTCCTTTGTCCATTTAATCTACCTTGTGCATAGTTTGGCCTACCATACACCCATTATATGCTACATCTCTTGTTTACTTAGTTATAGGATTGTGCATGGTTAAGTTTTGTGTGCATGAGATCCTTGCATCAATGTGGAGGGTCCATACCATGAAATGGGTGGTTGGAAGTTGCAAATTCAAATTTTGGTTTAACCAAATAAGTTATGTTGTCACAAACCTTTTTATAGAGATACGACCATATTAAGGAAACACATGTCCAACATTAAAATTAGATTTAGCAATCTCCCCTGATGGTGTAATGTGATTCCATTATAATAGAATTGAACTTAAAAAAATGTGTGTTAACTAATTTGAAAACATCTAAAGCATTTATAATTTTCCTTGACAAATACTTTAGCTCATTAACAACAAAATAAGGGATGTGGAGGTCCCATTTTTAGTTGTACTACATTTTGTGCAATAATAATTAATATATAATACACTTGTTCATAGGGATAATCTTTCTTCTTCATATTTATTAGGTGATAATCTTTCCCATAAGGCTCTTTCAAGTATTATAGAGATTTTTATATGGATTTCTTCAACCTCTTGGTTACTTATTCCTCTACTTACTTGTTTGAACAAAATTCCTCTGCATGTCATGTTCTCCTCAATATTAGTATGATGCAACCACTGACTATGATTTTCTTAGGTTAAAGATGCATATGATAAACAAAGCTCCTTTCTTGTTTCACATCTACAATATATTGCAGAAATGAATGGATGTGTACAAAAAACACACATGTAGTGATGTTGGTAGATGGAATTAGGGAAAATGAAACTTTTAATTCAACTGATATTTTTCCTAGACAAATCATTGCATTACAAAAGACTTTGATCATAAAATTCATCTGTCTAAGTCCTCTACATATAATTCCAATATCCAAGGGCTCTCCCCAAATGATACTAATACAAAGATAAGTTATTTGAGATGGAGTAGTACAAAAGGGATAATAGAAAACATTACTCATAGTACAATGGCAAAAAGATTGTATTTTCAAGTGAACTTCCAAGCAAAAGTTTTACTATACAACCTAGTTGTTTGCCCACAAGTACACAAATAAAAGGCGAGTCATAGAAATTTTATTCCCAACCCTCCCTTGGGAAAATATATAACAAAAGTTAACCTATAATGTAATGATATTATTGAGAAGTAGCTTCCTATATATCCACTCTTGTACATTATGTAATAAAGTAACAAAAAATTGTCTTTATTGACAATATTCAAATTTAGTTATTCATACTCCCATTTAGAACAAAATTTACATCCTATAAACTACAACTCTTTAGATTTTTCTATTCCCTACCTAATCCAATGGATTTTTGGTATTTGTCTTGCCCATGGATCCATTTCAAGCTATATGCTACTGGAGGTGTTCTAGTTGCGCCATCTTATGTTGTTTGGAAAACTAGAGAGTTCCCACATACAGGGGTAATGGATGTAGGGAAATAGAAGCAAGTGCACATAAAGACATGGTCAAACTTAACAAATCAAACATTTAACTTTCCCTATTTGGCATGGAAACCATCTTCAAAGTAAAACTTTGGGCACTCTCTTTTGCAAGGATAATAGTTGAGCTTCATCTTGGGTACAATTTTCTTGACAATGATCAACGCATCGATGCCTTGGAACAATGGAGTTAAGAGCTTCAGGTTGTCTCATATCATATATAATTAGATTATCTCCACCACCAATTATCTATTTTCTTTCTTTTATCCTAACAAAATATCCATTAATGAATTAAATTGCTCTTTCCTTCAAATTTTTGTATACTAATTAGTTTACAACTAGAATAAAATCATTTCTTTATATGAATATTGTTTCATCCTTGAAGTTGTAACACATACACTTAATTATATCCTACCAAATTTGATATATTAAATCACTTACCCAATCTATCGATCCTTGTAGCCTTGACCCCCATATGAAATACCCAATGAACCTTATACCTAAATTGACATCCTTGTTTCCTCATTCCCATTTCCTTCAATTCACATTACCCATTTCCTCAATATTCACAACCTTAGCAACAATTCTAAACTCTTCAATACCCACAGTTTCAAACCACATTCCCAGTTCAAATCCCCATTGGTTAAGCTTGCATATCTCATACTTAATATGCATATCACAAACCAAAATATTTGGTCCTTGCAAGTTTAATCCATAAATGTAATATCATCTCTATACACTTAACCAACATAGGAAAATCATCGCAGTGCCCTTGTATCATTGCACCCAATTCTTCAATGCTCAAAGCTTTACATTAAATACCCAAGCCCTCTGTCCTTCTTTCTCAACTCAATACAAAATTTCTAATTTTATGTTCCCCATTAGGTCAACCTAAATTAGATCCCATCCACATACCCAAACTTTGAACCCACATATGCATCCAATCCTCCATTTCTATTGCTCCATCCTACATTATTGGTTAGACTAAATGAGATTTGAGTTTGTAAGATTTGATACATTCAAATGCATAACAATAGAGATGGACGTGTACATGCCTTACCACTAGCACTAGTGACCAACATATGCTTGGCTAAGTCACTCTTCATTGCCATCATTATTACTACAACTACAACACATCTCATGGGGTTTGAACACCTCTAACCACATAGTAAACCCAATTTCACTGATTCATGTAACATTAAGAACAAGAAATATACTTTCAATTTGTGTAATCAAGATCATGTCAAGGTTGAATATTTTCTATTTTCAACTCCTCCCCTCCCCCCAGATGTTGTTTAGAGGAAAAACATTATGGTTTTCCATGCACAAAATTAATCCAAATGCACAATAAGTTTGTTTTTTCCCACGTGGGTTGCAATTATTCCTTTTTTTATGCGGATTGAATGAAGATATTAGGGTTTTAAATGGTCAAGTGTTTGATGGCTTATTTTTGAAATATCATTTGTGGATAATTAGAATTAGATGAATATAACAGTTTCATATAAAATTACAACCATTGAGTTTATTGTTAGAATTTTAGAGACGGATTTAATAGGCTTAGTGAAAGGTTAATCCAACCCCATCATAGGATTTAGGGATTGTTTTCTATACAAGGGCTTAATGAAGGGCTTCTTGAAATGATTTATTGATGTGAAAAAATAAATAAGAGCATTGATATTGGAAGCATGATATGGCACTAGGGTTTCAATAGTGTAGTAAAGATAGAAAAACACAAAACAAAAATTGGGGGTCAAGGCTTCATAAGGGTCCAATCTAAATCATCCTTGGTGAAACCACTCTCTGCAAGCTCCTTGAATTTCACAAGTGGAGCTATTTCTAGAATCAAGGGAGAACAAGGGCTCCATTCCAATTTCTTTCTTTCGGCCTCAAAATTTCAATGATCAACATTATATTTGACAACAACAACAAATTCAATTCCAAACCCAAAATCAATCCCCAATTGTCAATGCACTACCTAATAACATCCTTACATCCCCAAATGTAAGGTTACCGACACAAATTGGTTTGGATCATTTAAGAAATTTTGTTATCCAATCATGATAATATCATTTTTTTGAGTCTCACAATCATCGCTTGTAACCATGGAAACCGGTCCATTAAGCATAGGTATGATCTGGCCTAGAATTCATTTGCACCTAGGGAAAAGGACTAGAAAGCATGAGTTTATGGAGAATTCTCAAATTTTGTCCATCAATTTTTTCAAGCATAGCTAGTGCACTATTTATATTACTCTCCCTCACCACAAATGACCTAAAACAATTCATTAGATCCCAAGGAGAGGATTAGAAAGCATGAATTGCTAGAGAATTTTCAAATTGCATATGTAAATTTGTTGCATAGCTAGTGCACTACTTAGATTGCTCTCCCTTAGTGTGAATGAAGTTGTTTTGTTACCTATCTTATATCCTCTTTTCCACTGTGTAGGCCATGGGGCACCCAAATCCACATATAAATTATGTGCTTGTTACCAACTATAAATTTTCATCCCATTGACTAGATATTCCATTAATTTTATAGTGGAAGTATTCAAACATACATAGTAATCAATTATATAAATTATCCATTCTAATTAGCATGCAAACATTCCTACCATGATTGCATTCAAACCATGCTTAGTAATTCATGCACATGATCAATTCCATACCAATAATTGAAACAAACACATAACAAAAATAAGTTCCATGGCATTCATTCATGCACCACTAAGACACTTATCTTTTAAACGTAAATGTCCTCCAACCGATTGTAAGTGAAGGATGTTCCTCCCTACCATAGGTACTCTATCAATATTGGTTTTTCTTTCATAGAGGCCACCATCAAGCTAGGGCTATCAACCCACAAGGGGTAAATTCTCAATTCTTTTACTTGAGCACACCCAAAGGTGCAGAAACCCCCTCCACAACTATCCCCACCCCTGCACTCATCCCCCATCAACATGCACAACACAAGGGATGAGACCCCCTTCTCTGCTACGTAATCCCTTAAGTTGTTCCCATCATCTTCTAGTGCTCCAACACATGCCAATCAAGGAGTCTCTGTGTCAAAGTCCCAAGCAATCTAGTTGCATGACAAATTTCTCTCACATGGACACCAAGGCCATTCACACCAGTTTATTAAGGTACTCCATGTGAGGTGTTATGAAACACACATTTTCCTTTTTTATTTACCAAACAGATCTACCATAAAATAAAGGACCCCCTTCCTCAATGATGGAATGTTTGATGAATGAATGATTACTAAGTGTGTTTCTAACAAGTTATATGCATGATCTTTTTCTAACAAGTGGTTTTCGCACAAGTGACCACCTTTCCCCTCTTAAATCCACATTAAGATAATTAATCACATGATTAATTAAGGTGACACCCTACACCATGGTTAATTTAATGAATTTAAATTAAAAAGGACAACAAAGGCCAAAGACATTATCTAGGATCATTACTCCTGAGCATCTCTCACTTCCCCCACTCATGGAATCATATGAACACATTTCTTCTTCATCCTTCTCCACTTCTGGCTGTTAGAAATTTTTATATGTTTGTACAATATTTACAATATCGATGGTCTCCTAGACCATACAAGTTTGGCATCTAGCCTTTACATCAATACATACATATTCCCATCTTGGGGTAAAAAACAGGGTTCTACACGTTTCCATCAATTCATGGTTTTCATCAAAGAGTGAACAATTGATTTCCTCCTACAACACATCATTGGTCACTTTAGAGGAGTCCCTTATGAATGAAACACCAAGTGTACTTTTACAATAGTGGGATGTTGAGATTGACCAATTTTTAAGAGGTCAAGTAACAGCATGTTAACCTTACACAATCCAATAAGAAGAACATGACATATAAAGGAAAGTAGAATACCCAGGAAAACTATACCACTGGCCTCGATGCAATAGACCATTTATTGTTCACTTCTTGTAATTTGCCTTTCTAAAGAGTCATACCACATAGATGAAAGGGGAGTAGGTGCCAAAAATACTATTTATAGAAGCAAAATCTCACTACTCATTTCCCTTCAAGAGTAAAATAAATACTGTAAAAAGTTATGCATTTAAAAAACCATAAAGAAGTTATGAATTTAATGACATATCATAACTAAAGTATGCTATTGATTTTCAAAATAATTGAAATGAACTAACCTTTGAAGCCATATCTTCAACATGTGAGCATATGATAAGGTTGAAGCATGGGTCAAAATTCATTTTCCTCTTCTCTTTCATCCTCTGAAACAATTGCCTAAGAAACATACAAGATAAGATCAACATACCTACAAATTGTTAGAGATTTATCTATGGAGGCACTCCCCNGCTACTTTACTTTGTAATGTTGTTTTATAAAGTTTAAAGTGACTCTTATGTAAATGGGACTTTTTATAAAGTATTCCCTTGTTTTAATTTTATAAAGTGCACTTAGTTCATAAAGTAAATGTGACTTTATTAAAATTAAATGTAACCACTTTTTGGGAGAAAGTTTCTCAACCCTTGATCTTGAAAAGGAAAGATTTAATATTGGCCTTTGGATTTAGGGATTGGGAAGGTGAAAAATCACTCTCAAGTTATAAGAGAGAGCCTAGGGTAGTGTGCAAGACAAGTTGAAGGAAAGCATTTCCAAGAGTGAGCATTTGGCTAAGTTATTTGCAGAGAGAGAGAGAGAGCTACAATTTTTCTCAAGTGGGCACGAATCCCAAGGAGAAAAAAAATTTCTCAAGAGGGCACGAACCCTAAGGAGCTGGGCAGTTTTCAAGGCATTTACTTTCAGCTAAGTTGTATTGTTTCGTACAGTTAGTATGGTACAACAATGGCACATTTTTCGAGGAAAAATTTTTGAGCACGATTTTCGAGGAGAAGCGAAAAATAAATTCAAGCTTAGAAATCCGTACAGTCCGTACATTTTGCTGGTGGAACGAAAGTCGAGGTGGGCACGAAAATCGAGAAATTTGGTACAGTCATTAATGCTGAAATAGATGTTGCTGTAAATAATTTTTTTGCTTGATAAATGCTGCAATAAAATTCTCTTGGACTGGTTTTCCCCGGGGTGGGGATTTTCCAGGGTCACATTGACCAAAAATCTATTGTTTTATGAGATTATCAGTCTGCTGTTTTTTATGTGTATTCCCGCTACTACAAACTTAGTTTTTTTTAGTGTTGCAACTTCAAGGTTGTTGCGTTTTATGTATGTGAAGTATTTTTTTTCTTAATGACAGTAAAGTCTGAAATCTGGGTTTAAGTAAGTGTTTGACAAAAGTCTGTTTTTTTGTCAATATTTGTACATGGTATCAAAGCTGAGGCTCTAAGATTACAACTGATTGTGGGGATAACAGTAGCGTTGAGTTGTTGGGAAATGGTTATTGCTGTGTTTTTTAACAACCTGTGTGTTGGAAAAACCTTATTTGGACGTGATTTGCAGGTGGTAGGGAAGAGTGAAGATATTGTTCTTTTGTTGGTCTATTTTTTTTCTTTGATAGCAGAGATGGCTACATGCATTAGATATGAGGATTGCTTAGATGGTATGTCCAACTACTTGCAGTTGAAAGTCAGGATGACTGTTGTTCTCAAAGGAAACCGACTATGGACGATAGTTAGCACCGTGGTAACTCCTCTTGCATCTAATCCTATTGCTTTGGATATTCATGAGGTAAAAGAGGCCAAAGCCCAAAGATTGATTTTGGATGGTATTAGGGAGCACCTTATTCCACATGTAGCTGAAAAGAAGGCTGCTTATGAAATGTGGAATACATTGAAAAGATTGTATGAGGCTAAAAATGAGAACCGGATAATGGATTTCAAGGAAAAATTGCAGGGAACTAAGATGGCCAAGGGTGAGGGTGTAGCATCTTTTCTTACCCGGGTGACCCAAGTGAAAGATGAGCTTGCTGCAGTTGGAGAAGTCATCTCTGATTCTGAGTTAGTGCGGATAAGGAGCAGGAGGCTCTTGAGACTGCAGTGGCGCCAAGGGTATAGTCTCGAGTTTTGATGG
The DNA here is from genome assembly GCA_001517045.1 of Pseudotsuga menziesii. Taxonomy (NCBI): domain Eukaryota; kingdom Viridiplantae; phylum Streptophyta; class Pinopsida; order Pinales; family Pinaceae; genus Pseudotsuga; species Pseudotsuga menziesii. Next base: position 603,126 of record LPNX010704905.1, on the reverse strand, counting down.
AAGAGAGGGAGTCTCTTCTGAGTACTAGCAGGAGGCTCATCCAGCATGGGCGAACCAATGCTCAAGAGTGGGGATTTGATTCTCCTAGGAGCTCAGGGTTCAGGGTGGATTCCAGAAGGTTGTCTTCAGATTCGAGTTCAGTTTAGGTTGTAGCATTGGTTCCAGGTTCAAAGGGAGCTCCTACAGCGAACAGTGTGATGGATTTGAGGACAGGAGTTGTTGATGATGGCAGTGAGTACCTCCCTTGCTAAGAGGGAGTGTTAGAGATTTAGCTCTTGAGGCACTCCCCATGCTTTTGTCTTGTATGCGGAAGTGACCGTGCACTAGCTAGGCTACTTTACTTTGTAATGTTGTTGCGCCGAGAGGCGCTCTACAGCCCAGTATGGGGGAGATCTTGTAACGTTACGTAACGTTATTTTTATTAATAACAAATAATTTTTTTAATTATAGGCCAAAATAAATGTCAGCCAGAAAAACCACCTAATATGGGGAAGATGTTGCAATATTCCTACCTAACAAAACAATAAAAAAATAAAAATTTAATTATGCGTAAAAAAAAATGGAAGATGTTGTAATATTCCTACCTAACAAAACAATAAAAAAGTAAAAAATTGATTATCCGTAAAAAAAATGTGGATCAAGAAAAAAACACAATATGGGTGAGATGTTGTAATGTTCCTACCTAACAAAATAATAAAAAATAAAAAATTGAATTATCCGCAAAAAAAATGTTGGCCTTGCACATGGTTTTAAAACTATGTGCACATGGTTTTAAAACCATGTGCAAGGCCTTCTAAACAACCCATGGTTTTATTGTACATGGTTTAGGAGGGCCTTCCAGATGGTTTTAAAACCATGTGGAAGGCCTCCTAAACCACCCATGGTTTTATTGTACATGGTTTAGGACGGGCCTTGCAAATGGTTTTAAGATTATGTGCAAGGCCTTGCATATGGTTTTAAAACCAAATGTTGTAATGTTTGTTCCTAACAAAATAAAATAAAATAAAAAATACTATATGTCCGCCATAAATAATATTAAATATTAATAATAAAAATATTATATATGGACCTTAAATAAAAAGATGTGTCTTTTGGTTTGAATCAAATCAATGGATACCTAAGAAGAGATTTGATCCCTCTCGGCGCTTGATAGAGCCTAAAATTTGGATCTACACTGGTTTTATAAAGTTTAAAGTGACTCTTATCTAAATGAGACTTTTTATAAAGTATTCCCTTCTTTTAATTTTATAAAGCGACTTTATGATAAAGTGCACTTAGTTCATAAAGTAAATGTGACTTTATTAAAATTAAATGTAACCACTTTTGAGGGGAAAGTTTCTCAACCCTTGATCTTGAAAAGGCAAGATTTAATCTTGGCCTTTGGATTTAGGGATTGGGAAGGTGAAAAGTCACTCTCAAGTTATAAGAGAAAGCCTAGGGTAGTGTGCAAGACAAGTTGAAGAAAAGCATTTCCAAGAGTGAGAATTTGGCTGAGTTATTTGCAGAGAGAGGGAGCTGCAATTTTTCTCAAGTGGGCACAAATGCCAAAAATATTTTTTTTTTCTCAAGAGGGCACGAATCCCAAGGAGCTGGGTAGTTTTCAAGGCATTTACTTTCAGCTGTGTTGTACTGTTACGTACAGTTAGTATGGTACAGCAGTGGCACATTTTTCGAGGAAAATTTTCTGAGCACGATTTTCGAGGAGAAGCAAAAAAAACAAATTTCAAGCTCATAAATCCGTATAGTTCGTACATTTTTCTGGTGGAACGAAAATCGAGGTGGGCACGGAATTCGAGGTGGGAACGTAAATCGAGAAATCTGCTAGAGTCATTAATGCTGAAATAAATGTTGATGTAAATCATTTTTCTGCCTAATAAAAGCTGCAATAAAATTCTCTTGGACTGGTTTTCCCCGGGGTGGGGTTTTTCCAAGGTGACATTAACAAAAAATCTATTGTTTTATGAGATTATCAGTCTGTTGTTTTTTATGTGTATTTTCGCTGCTACAGACATAGTTTTTTTTAGTGTTTCAGTTTCAAGGTTGTTGGGTTTTATGCATGTGAAGTATTTTTTTTCTTAATGACAGTAAAGTCTGAAATCTAGGTTTAACTAAGTGTTTGACAAAAGTCTGATTTTTTGTCAATATTTCTACACAAATTGTATTCAATGAAACTTTCATTTACATATATTCATTTCATATCATCAACCTCTATTTAGAACAAAGAATTTCTAGTTGAAAAATTACCCCGTAACCAGCAATAGGATGAAATCCTTCTTTTATATTTTGAAGTATGAGAGAAGATACACCATAGCATGAAGCAAATTCTTTATCATCTTCACACATTTTAGTATTGAATACTTGCAACTACAATTTAAAACAATAATAAAATTGTTATAAAATACTATTATAAGATAAATAAAGTTTACTTGAGAAACATAGTTTTGTAGTAAACTTACAAATTTTGCTTCTGCAGACAACATACCATCTTTCCCCAAACAATTGTGTGTGGCCAACCTAGAGGCTTGTAGCGTATGTGCATATTTGTCCTTTCCAACCAAGGTTCCACATTTTCTTTTCTTTTAATAACCATCTGTTCCAATATTTTTTTCCACTCTGCTTCTCCTATGAAATGTGGTTTGACTATATTTTGTGTCTAACCATTTCCCCTCTCAAAGAATTACTAGTATTTTTCATATATTCAGCAACACTATGGAGAATTTGCTTGGGAGGTACAATTGCAGAAAATTTATGCATATGAGATACCAATTGGTCCTTCTTCTTGGATTTTTCTGCAAAGTAAATATAAAAAGCTAATAATCTATGTGAGATATTTTAAGTTTTCTAGTATCATAGTAATAACATGAAATGTTGCATATTAAACATACAAAATGCAACAATGAGTAGAATATATACATTTTTTAATTTAAAACATAAATCATTAAGGCAAGCATATAAATTTATACAACATATTTTAAGCATCCAATCTATGAAAAAATCTATAATAGTCATGTTTTACCTTGATGACGAAAATCTCTAGTAATTGTAGGACCAAATAATCTCAATGCTTCACGATGAAGTACGTCTCTCCATGTTCTCCCCGCTTCATCATTTAACACTTGCCCTTTTTCATTCAAAGTGATTGTAAATGGCATGCCATTGCTCACCTCTCCTCTAACATATCCACTATTAGAGGAAATTTCAACTCAAAATGGGCCTCCTAAAAAAAATTAATAAAATAATAGTTTAAATAATCAAATAATATTTATTAATTTTGGAGGAAGAAAAGAAAAAAACTATTTATTTTTTTTGTATTTTCGACATACCTCCCGGTTTTTTTACTCGAATTTCGATCGGGAGAGCTCATTGGATGCGGAATTAAATTTCGCATCCAATGAGCTCTCCCGATCGAAATTCGAGTAAAAAAAATGGGAGATGTGTCGAAAATACAAACAAAAAAAGTAGTTTTTCTTTTGATACATATCCCCACATTTATATTAAAAAAGTGTTTAAGACCTATACGGTATTTCAAATTTAAAGCAATTTCATTGGCTAACACATGATGACATGGAATTTTAATTAGAGTTAAAAGGCCCATTTTGAGTTGAAATCTCCTCTAATAAGTTTGGATGTTTCAAAGGAGGTGCAAGAGATGCACCAATAGATGTTATAGTTGGTTCATCTAAGGGAGGAGATTGATTTTGCACTCCATCAACATTAATGCCTTCTTCGGAAACAATGATATTACTCCTGAGCAATATGGTAGAATATATTATTATGTTCATATTTTATGATATTAGAAACCTAAAATCAATAAGTAGAAAATAAATGACCATTTGCCTTTGCATATCATCACCAACTATTTATGTATTTGCTCCATTATCTTTGTCAAAGATAGTTGTGTTGTATGTTGCTTGAATTGCATCTCTTATGAATGGGTTTACATTATCCCTAGTCAACCACTCTTTATATAATTGTAACCTATCCATTTCAAATCCGGTGTCTAATGTGGGCTCCACATTATAGCAAGGATCAGTTACTACTGGTATGTATACATCATCTATCAAATTTGAATGTGACGATGGTGTTGTAGATAAACTACTTCCTTTCGAAGGTATTTCATCAATATGTGTGCCTCCAAAATGTTTGTTTCGCATAACATCATTTACACTCTTTGTGTGAATAATACACATTGCTCTTTTTTTTGTTCGCATATTGAAGCAAGAGACCTAATTCAATGTTAACACATTTCCCAAAAGTCAAAGTTAGTTTTATACGCTTCATTGTATTAGTCCATAAATGAAGTGCAAGCACAATTTATATATCATGAAAACATCAATTATCTAACTATATGAAATAAAGTAATAAGTATTATAAAATTAATATTATGCAAATGAATTAAAATACTTACTAAAACCATAAGAAAATTCGTAACACTAAATCAAATGGAAAAATTGGACAATATTTTCAACATACAAGATTATTTTAGAAAATTAAAAATTCTTAACACATCCTTCAATATCTAACTTGTCATTACAAAAAATAAGTTTATAATAAACACTTGAATTCTATAAGAAAAAAATTCATCAATCTTTAAGCTCTCTACAAATAGTAAAAACAAAAACGTTGTGAATGAATATAATGATAATACGTATAACAGTCTTATCATGTTATATTGTCATAGTAAGTTTGGAATTAAGTCATTTAAACATTTATAGAAAAAAATTTCCTTTGCTTCTTCCTAAATGAAAAATAGACATAAAAATCATGAAATGGTTTTATTATATTTCTATATTTCAATTAATAAACATTTCACCATATTTAAATATGAGTATTTTTTTCTAAGTTATGTACTTGTAAAATATTAATTATGTAATACGAAAAATTGGATCTTATATGCTAAATAAATATCCTAAAAAATGCAAATGTACAAGATTTTGAACCCACTAGATTATCTTTAGAAGACAAGTTAAAAAAAAAAAGGTTTTGCAAGTTTAGGATGTTAAAATAACTTTCAATGAGTTTCTTAAACCTTTTTTTGTAGTAGATTTAAATAATAATAATAAAAAACAACCTTAATTCGAAACTAATGGACAATTTTTCAAGTAGAATTATTCATAAAATTTCTCATTAATCATCAAAATAAGTTGAATATACATTGTAAGGTCCAATCGTGTCTTCTTGTCCATTAACCTCATCATCTGAGCTATCATCAGATGACATTTTCTCCAGGATAGGTTGGTCTTCATGTGAATGTTGAAAGGATCTTATTGATCTAGGATTATACTCAATAACAAATGACTTTGAGCATTCTGTAGGATGTCGACATAAAAATATCTGCTCACATTGGTCAGGGAAAACATATGGTTCATCTGTTTGCTCAAACCTATTATGGTTGATGATACAAAATCCATTTTCATGCATATATGTTGTTGGATGATTTCCAACCACAATTTTTCCAAACTTCTTAGCATCAAATAGTGCCACCTTGAAAGATCTAAAGTTAAGCTCTACGATATCTTCAACTAATTTCCATAGTATCGCAAGGTGTTTGTTTTTAAGTTTCCATCACGAACATGTGACTGACAATCTACTGTAAAATATGCAGCAATGCCACATTCAAATGTTTGTCGATTTTCATCTACCTTTCGAACATGATAATGATGACCCTTGTACCACATCCCATTGTAATGTGTCACCTTATTCTCTTCTGGCCCCTTTAAAATGTCCAATGCATATGTAGTAACCCTTTCATCATTATCTCTGCATGCCCTTGTTACTCTATCCCTAAAATATTTTAAACTAATTGTTGGAGGCCAATCTTTTTAAAAAAAAATCAGTATTGTTGAGTATGAAGATGAATTATGACCACCTCGAGATACACATGAGTAACAACGTCTTTTTTCAGCCTCACGATTCCTTTGATAGTCCTCCCTTCATAAATTTGTGTGCTCACTATTTCTTGCAACATATAGTAATAAAGTCTCCATTTCAGTAGCACCTACAATCAAAAACATAAAACAAATTATACCATCATAACAAAAAATTCTGCACTTATACCATATATGGATATAAGTTTAACCACCTTTAATTTCCCTAGTTTTCGCTCGTCCTGTGAATACATGCCCTTCAAGTTCGTCACTTTGATTTGAGTCCCATAGTTGTGGCCCTTCAATATTTAATTCTTTGCACAATTCGGTGAGATAAACTGTTGATTTTAACAACATGTACCCTTGAAGCATTGAACCTTCAGGACAAACCTTTTTCCTTACAAATGTTTTCAAAACCTTTAAATAACGCTCAACAAGGAACATTGTTCTTGTTTGAACTGGTCCACACATCTCTATTTCATGCAATAGATGCACAGTGTAGTGTTCTTGTGCATTGAAGAAACTTGTTGGGAAATATTTTTGCATGTCACACATTAGAATGGGAACTTCTTTCTTCCACATCTTTAAGTCTTTGTTGTGTATCTCTGTTGAAGTGGCCCACCTAAAATAGAAATAACTAATATAAACCCATATTTGTGTAAAGGAAGAAAATATTTTAAATGAACAACTTCCTATTATATTTCATTATACATGAAGAGACATTTTTCCTTATATAAGAAATGCATTATACCTAAAAACTTTACTCAGCTTGTAGATTGTCCTCCTGATGTTATCATCCATATTATTTGGAAGGCTGGCGGGTAATAGATACTGCATATAGAATGTTCAATTTGATGAATAACACATGAAATATAAAATAAATGAAAAAAAATAAAATAATTTTAAAGGCATATAATATATAATCTAGATAAAGTCAATGAATGTGCACATACACACCCTAAGGAAATTGTGCCAATCATGGGTCTTCATTCCAGAAAGTTCATTTCCTTTCATGAATGCCTTCTTAAAATTTGCTCCAAAACCTGTAGGGAATCTTACTGATTTTATGGATTTAATCATATGCCCTTTACCCTCCTTTGTGAGAGACCATGGATCATCTACGAAGTTGCCATCATCATCTTTCCAAAGATGAGGCATTATTCCTACTTCTTTTACGTCCATCCTCACTTGTATCTTATTTAGCTGTCTCCCATATGTTGAACTCTTCTCAAATAGCATATTATATAAACAAGAAGATACATTATTCCCTATGTGCATTGTGTTAAACATGTGAACAATAGGTAGGTAGGTATTCATAGTATGGCAATTGTGAAAATATTGTCTTTCGAGTCATTCCTGGAGGAAGGGATCCTATCATAAAAAAAATCATAATTAATTTACCAAATCCATTCTTTTGAGATGTGATTGTATAACACCAGGAATGTGGGCATGAAAATTACCATTCGTGTTTTTATATGCATGCATCCATCTCTTGGGATTCATGTTCAAAGGTGCTCTGAGAAGGAACTCCTTGCCACCAAATTCATCCTTATCTTGTACATGATATGGGTGATTAAGCTTCAGAAACATTCTATACTCGTCATATATAGTCTTTGCAAGATGTCCTGATATTCTAGACAAGGTGAAAGGCCCACATGTTGGGCATCCATATGTTCCCTTCGTCTAAAGGCCTTTGATTTTTTTATGCAAGATTGAAAGTAATAATTTAAGGTGTTATTATGAAATAAATAAAATCAATAACTACAACATGAGGTGATTGACACCAAGTATAACTCACCACAACACATTGATAGACCTAGGGCATCATGAATTGTGAAAAGAAGCATTGCATGAAATTGAAATATCCTTGAATCAATAGTACGAGACACGTCCTTCATATGAATTCCTTGCCAAAGCATCAATAGCTCTGATATTAAAGGTTCGAAGTACATGTCCATATGTTTAGGTTGATTTGGACCTGCAAAAAAAATAACTTCAAGTTTTCGTTTGCATAATTAATTACTTACCATTACCATATAAACTCAATACTATGCATTTCCATAAAGTATAACCCGGTATGATCAATGTCAACATAGCATGTTCCTTTTTTGTTGACAACCATGGGGGTATGTTGTTGTTGATAGAAATTACTGGACATGTAAACCATTGTGATGATTGGTTTCCATAAGGGTTCACACCATCCAATGCTAATGATATTCTTGCATTACGTGGTTCATCTTTGAACATTGGCCACTTCTCCTCAATCTTACGCCATACCACTCCATCAGTTGGCATCCTCATAACACCATCTATGCTCCTTCCCCTCACATGATAATCCATGAGCTCTAACATTCCCTTGCATCCAAATAACCTCTCAAATTGTGGGGCTCAAGGTATATGGAGAAGTACCTTCCATCAAACCTTTTTTTATGATGCACTTGTATCGTACCTCTTCTCATCACATTCTGGGCATTGATCTAAGGATTCTTTTCCATGCCCATAATATAGCATGCAGTCATTGGGACATGCATCATACGACTTGGCAACATGCATGCCTAAATCCTTTGTTAATGACATGATCGCATACTTTGATTTAGGCAAATTGTTATTAATTGGAAGGTGCATTCCTGATAACCTATAACAATACTGTTATCCCTAAAGTTGAACCTAGACTACAGGGGTTCAAGCTTAAGGAAATATTTTTCAAAAATATAATTCAATGAAGTCAAAATAAAACCGGGCTGGTATGTCATCAAAGCTATAAGAAAATCATAAAATCATTAAGGAACTGTATAATATGAAACAGGATACAAAATCCAATATTAAAGGAACTACGATCATGAAATTATGAAATGAGATTGTCTCTGTTTTTTAAAAGTTTAAAAGATAATTGTATTTCAACATAAGAATCATTGCAATGAGATTCAATGGACCATATACAAGATAAATCATAAGAAACACAATTCATAAGACACACAATTCATAAGACACACAGACAAATCATAATCATACTCATATCAAGGTAGAACCTATATTGAAGATGTAGAGTATTTCATATCATATAGAAAGCTATCAAAACTGGATCTTCATAACTCCAATTGCCAACCCCTGTCTCATCTAGAGACTCCCCTTAAATACAAAATATTTTTTTCTTTAAACTAACTATAAGATCCTATTTCTATGGATCGAGCCTTCTCAAAAATAGGGAAGTCAATCCCCTTTAAACAGTATTCAAGTACAAGCGTAATATAAAAAAGACATCTGTCAATAAACAACATTACTTCAAAATCAAACTACAATTCAAACTCTAAAGACTTCTGGAATCCTTTGCTAATGTAGCTAAATCACTTAAAACCTGGGAACGCTTTTGCAATCTGGCGAATTCAGCATCTTTGTTGTCCTCCTTATTCTAAGCTTTGTTGAGTTCAAGCTACTTTTGAATAGTTCTTTTTTCCCTTAGAATATCTTTAGATATTGTCAGGAACTTGTGATATTCTGTCTCCTTATCCTCCAGATCTTCACGAAGTCTTTTATTGGCTATCATCAACTTTTCATTAATGTTTTGCAGATACCTAGTTTGTTCTTTGTATGTCTGTAAAGACTTCTTAACTTGGTTTAGTTCTGGAGCTATTTCCAAGTCTTCTTCTTTCATATGAACTTCTTCCTCCTGTAGAGTCCTTGATGCTGAGCAATTCTCTGAATTAACTTGCTTGTTTGTGCAAAAGGCTTCAGGTATAGACCCTGCAACTCCTTGCATATCAATAAATTTCTCAATATCTGCACAATACTGATCCTTAGATGTATGTATAGTTTCTTCACTGAGAGCGTCATCTACCATTACAATTTCCATGGCATCTTCATGTGTTGATCTCTTCTCTGTCTGCAGCTTCTTTCTTAACCTGGTTCTTGGCTTCATATCCCTATTCTCTGTCTTCAATAACTGATTACGAATTTCACCTTTTGAGGCTATATTTTTCAGCATAACACTCAGTTTTTTAGGGTTTTCATTTGTGCATGAAGCTTCAGGACACAAACCTTCCTGAAAGGGTTTCTCTGTAGTATTATTTCCTTTTTTCTCAACAGTTTGAATTGGTTTTTTGTGACTTGTTGTTTGTTGGTCTGAATCCTCCACCATCCTTTTTCCTTTCTCTTTAGGGTTGTCTTTAAACCCTAGCTCTGTCAAATATCTTCCCATGTTCATCCTTCCTTATGCAACTGTGATAAAATTAATAACTTAATCAAACCCCGATGATATACATATCGAACAGTATGCTCTGGATGGCCCTGAACCCTTGAAATCATATTTTGAAGGCTTTTTAATAAATAAAATGGGAGATTGATCTGTATACCTCCATTAAGATGCATCAACAGCTTTATATGGAATTTAAGCACTCTATCATACCGGCCATCGCATGTGATATAGTTTTGTACCATCTCTAAAGGAATCTTCCAACTTGGCTTTATTTTGCTCACATGGATACCGTTTTTCCAATCTAACTTCTCAAATCCTGGCATCAAAAATTCACTGTAATCCCCTTGGAAATCCTATTGTTTAAACCATTTCTCCCCCTGTGCTGGAACATCTATTGCTTCAGCAATAGAATCTTCGTTTACCCTAACTGTTAAGCTTTCAAGCTGAACCTTTTCATTTTTATAGTTTTTAATAAAAGACATGGTTACCTGTGAGTGATAACCTTGTAATTTCTCACAGAAGGTAAACCATCCGGCCTTCTTCATTAATTTGGCTGATCTTGGAAATTTCATTATCCACTCTATATTATTTGGCTCCAACCTGCAAATTAAGCCTCCTGGCTTTCTTTTTACCACAACCTCTGGGTCTTCTTCCTCTGCTGTCTTCGACATTTAAAAAAAAAAACATTCACACTATACTCGTTTAACAGGGAATTTTTACTGCAACAGCTTGCTTTGAAATGCAGGGAAACGTATATAATATAATCCGACCCTTTTTAAAATACGATCATTCAGAGTTTGAAAACAAACCCTTGCTGCTTCAAACCCCAATTTTGTTGTTCGTGAACAATGAATGTTGATAGTATAAAAACGGCTCTCTGAATGTCCTTCTCCCAGTTAACTAGATTACTTAGGCAAAATAATGAGACAGATTTTAGGGAAAAAGGATGAATTATATCGACCATACCATGATTAGTACTAATACTCATTGCATGGAGTGCTTTTAATTTCAAAATGAAAACAGTTGTACAAGCCCATGAATGACATGATAAAATTCATAATTTTGTGGACAGGAGTGCTTTGAAAGCATATTCATACCAAATACCGAATAACATGAATATAACCATAGTTCATTATCCCCTTTGTATTCCATGGTACTTATGAATAACAATTTTTTTAATAAAATACCCTTTGAAACTATGCTGCCAGTTTGAATAATGCTGCCAGTTTTAACAATCCAATATATAATATAAAATCTCTTGCACATACATAGGTTCATGACTTTAAATGAGTGAATATTTTGATGATTCAAAATACTAAAAGAAAACCGTAATGGCACTCAATAAAAAAAAAGGCGTAAAACAAAGCGAAAATTAAAAAATAAAAACTCATCACAGTCAAAAATCTTAAAGTAAAAAGGTCAAACAACCTTAGAGATAACATCTGGCTCCATCTGGGGACAAAGTTTTCCTGTGAAACTTTGAGAACATGTTGACCAGTGCCTTCAGAAACCTGCTAAAGTCATTTCTGTCTTATTGGGTTGGAGTCTTATTTAAAGCAAAAATGATATATACAGTGAATATGTACAATAACACTTTGTTTTTCAATATGTATAAAAATGCTTTAAGAAATGTCCATTGACTGGACCTGCAATCTCTTCACCTTTCAGATTTTGTAAGACAAAAGTATTGTTTCCAAGGATCTTTATCACTAAAAAAGGGCCTATCCATAAATTTTCAAACTTCCCATGCTTACCTTTTTCTTCCTTTCATGCATCCCACCTGAGAACGAGGTCACCCACTGCAAACATCTATTTTTTAACTTTCTTGTCAAAGCTTTCCTTCATTGTTCTTTTATGTCTCTCAGCTGTATTCTTGATAGCTTCCCTCTCCTGCTGCAACTAAATTATCTGAAACATTCTTCTTCTTATATCATCTTGTTCTTCTTTTATTTCCCACATAAACTTAATGACTGGGGTCACTAATTGAACAAGAAAAACAGCATCAATTCCATATACCAATTGGAAAGGGGATGTCCCAATTGACTTTTTAATTGTTACTCTATCAGCCCACAGAGCATTTTCAAATAGCATTTTCTTGATACTGTTTACAATATTTTTATTACTGGATTCTGCTAATCCATTTCCCTATGGGTAGTATGGTGTGGACTGTTTTAAGCTAATATTATTTTCTTGAAAAAAGTTTACCATCTTTTTTTATTTAAAAGCAGGAGCATTATCAGTAACTAATTTCCTAGGGCATCCAAATCTACCCAGAATGTTTTCTTGAAGGAAAGTAATTATGACTTGTTCAGTTGCTCTTCTTGTAGGAACTACTTCCACCCATTTAGTGAAAAAATCAGTAGCAGTTAGAATCCATTTATGTTGTCCATTAGAGGGAGGATGAATTTCATCGATGAAGTCTAGACCCCATTGTTGAAATGGACCATTCACTGAAATAGGTTTCAAAGGTAATGACTGAAGCTTATGCCTACCTGCAAACTTTTGACATTCCACACATGATCTAACCTGATGATACACATCTGAGAAAAGGGTAGGCCAATAATATCCTGCTCTTAGGATTTTAAATGCAGTTGCCTTCCAATACTTGTGCCCTCCACAAACTCCACTGTGCAATTTTGAAATAATAGCATCAACTTCAGATTTCTCCAAACATTTCAACAATATTCCTCCTGGATCCTTCCAGTACAAAATTTGATCTATTAAAACATACTTCATTGCTTTTAGTTTTAATGATCTGCATTCATTTCTATTCAACTCGAGAGGGCATTGTAAATACAAAAGGAAATATACAACACCTTTATACCAATCAGACTCATCATACCTGTTATAAACCTACTGCTTACTATGTTCTGTTGCCATAACCTGCTTTGACTGTTCTGCCATCATATGAAGATTTAAAACCTGACAATTTGATTCTGTCATAAGTTTAGCTAATCCCTGGCCTTTTACCAACTTTGTTGGTTTAATTTCTACGTCATACTCCATAACCTTAGCTATCCATCTGCCTCTTTTTCCTTCGTTGTCAGGCTGTGCTAAAATCTCCTTGACTGCTGAATTTGGAACATATGCCAAAACCTTAGAATGTAAAACATATATTCTGAAGAATTTAAGAGCTTTAACTAAGGCATATGCTTGCTTTTCCATTATATTATATTTCAGCTCTGAGTCTCTTAATGTTTTACTGAAGAATGAAATTGGTTGTTCCAAATGATCTGAGTTCTTTTGTAATAATATAGCAGCTATAGTGTCTTCTGATGCAAATGAGAAAATTGCAAAATCTTTTGAATAGTCAGGAGCTATCAATACTGGGGCTTCTATTAATGCTTTCTTTATGGATTCAAATGCTTGTTTAGCCTGGTTAGACCATCTAACCTCCCTATATTTCTTAAGCATCTCAGTGATATGCTTTATTATTTTTGCAAAATTGGGAATAAGCCATCTTAAAAAATTGATTTTTCCAATAAAAGATTGAATTTCTTTTTATTTCTAGGAATATTGATTTTTAAGATAGCCTTGACTCTTTCTGGATCTATCTTTATTCCTTCAGCAGAAACAATATGCCCTAAGAATTTACCTTCTGTTAGAGCAAAGTGAGACTTTTTTGGGTTTAATGATAACCCAAACTTTCTGCATTTAATAAAAATTTGTCTCAAATTTTTAAGATGATATTCATCAGACTTAGAAAAGACTGTGATATCATCTTGGTATATCACTACAAATTTTTCATTTTCACCCACAAAACCTATATCCATAGCCCTCTGAAAAGTGGCACCTGCATTCATAAGCCCAAAGGGAATTTTGTCATACATAAAGGTCCCCCATGGAGTTGTAAATGTTGTTTTTTCTCGGTCCTCCGGCTGAACTGCAATCTGGTTATAACCATAAAATCCATCAATCATTGAAATTTTGTGAGATCCTACAACCCTCTACAAAATCTGATCTATTTTTGGTAATGAATAGTTATCTTTCAGACAAGATCTATTCAAGTTACGGAAGTCTACACAAAGTCTTATCTCTCCATTCTTCTTACATACAGGCACCAGATTTGCAACCCAAGATGAATACCTTAGAGGTACAATCATTTTTGCATCTAGTAGTTTTTTTACCTCTTTTTCAATTACTAGCAGCAATGTTGGGTTAAGCCTTCTAAGCTTCTGTTTAAAGGGCTTAGTATTTGGTTTCAGAGGAATTTTGTGCTGAATTATGCTAGTATCATATGTTTTTAAATCATGATATGACCAAGCAAAAATATCCCTATATTCTTTCAGCAAACCAACATATTTCCTTCTTTCTTCATCTGACAGCAATTTTGACAATTTTATCATCTTAGGCTGATTTTCAGAACCAATATTATACTCCATAACATTCTCCTCAGTAGTCTGCAGGGTGGGTTTTATCAGTGTATCATCTTTTGAAAACAATCTTTCTAATGGAACAAGTCCCTTAGGAATGAAATTCCCTTTTAACTCAACAATTTTATGATCAACAATTGAATTATTCCTGCAAGGTTCATTTTCTATCCATTCTAAATCTTGTTCATGATCAACTGTATCATCTGAAAATTCACCTACTAATTCCAGAAATTCTTTTATTTCCTAATCATCATTAAAAACTTTCCAATGTTTGATATTATCTGGGACAGAGGGTCTATACCTTACATCAATTGGGTATTTCAGATGAGTTACCTTTGGAACTTTGAAATAGGCTGCTGCTAAGGCTAGGGAATCAGCTGTCTCATTGTATTCTCTTGGAACAAAAGTTATATTGAAAGCTATAAAGAAATTTTCAATTAGATCCCAAACCTCATTCCTATAAACTTTCAATAAATATTGATTTACTTGGTAAACCCTTTTTACTTGCTAAATTACTAATTCAGAGTCACCAAATACAACAAGTTCTTTAATACCCAAGTCTTTTGCTGCTCTTAACCCAAGAATCAAAGCCTCATATTCAGCAGTATTATTTTTTGTTTTAAATTCCAATTTGTACATAAGAGAAATAACCTCACCTCCAGCTGAAATCAATAATACTCCTACTCCTGCCCCCTCCTTGCTTGATGCACCATCAAAATACATCTTCCATAACCCATCTGGTTCCTCTTTCTTTACCTGCACTGGAATATCTTTCTGTACTTGTAAAACCCCTTCAATTTCATCATTTAATTGCAACATACAAGAACCAATATTTTCATCAATTGAGTAGATCGGATGATTATTAGGGTGTCTACTATCACTTACCAAATATGCCATCTGTACCTCTCTGTAAAGTCTTCTGAATTCTCCTCCAAATACTGGAATTGTAGCATATGAAAGATCCATTTGCAGAGTTCCTCCCACTTTCTTTGCCCAGGATCTAGACAATAACATACCAAATTTAGGAGAAATATCTGCTACAACTATATCCATCAATACACTTTTCATAGGTACCTGAGTTAAATTCACCACTAGATCCTTGATTACCCCAATACACTTCACTGCCCTAGAATCAAACGCATACAAATCATGATATGGTTTAGTAACACTCAGTCCTAAAGCTTCCATGACTGCTTTTGGCATGAGGTTATGTGAAGCTCCTGAATCTAGCAGACAATTATGCAATAGCTGATCATGTACTGAAAAGGTTACATAAAAAGGAGGAGGATATTCTGAACTATCATCAGGCTGATCAAAATTTTTTGACCCTACAATAATAGTAGGTTTTTCATCTTGCAAATTGATCTCATCGGATGGGATAGGAGTAGAATTCACTGCATTTTTAAACATTTTAAAAGTTGCTTCCCTGTAAACTTTACTCTTAATCAACTCTGTTAAAGGCATAGGTATTTTTACTTTATTAAGCTCATGCTTGAAATTGAAACCACTTACAGCTTTATTCACCTCCTCAACATGTACAATTTCATCTTTTCTTTCTCTTACAATTTGTTTCTGATTTGAAGACATATTTTGTTTAATAGGATGAGCTTTCACCAATTTTTTAGCTTGTGCTGTATGTTTTACCCCTGATCTTAGACCATATGACTTTTGTGGTATTTCCTAACAAACTTCAGGCATAGACATCTGATAATCATCTTCTTCATAATGATCTATTTCTGTAGTATACTGATAATCAGATTTAGTCAAAAAATGAGAAGAAGAATCACCTTCAAACTGACTAATATTATGTTCTTGATCTTCCAAATCATCTAACTCCCCCTCATCTATTTCATATGATTCATCATCTCTGACATTATTATTTTGAAAAGGAGGTTGAATCCTTTGTTCTTCATTTTCTCACCTGTCTCTCTGCATATCATTATTTCGTCTTTCTCTTGGAAACAACCTAGGAGCAAAAGGTCTTCTAAACTGATTTTGATTTCTTTCACCTTCAGGTATGGGTTTATTCTGATTTCTATTTCCCATTTCCAGCCTGTCAATCTTAGCAAACAATTTTTTTATGATTTTATTCATTTCATCCATTTTGCTATCTGATGATCTTCCTGTATGGCTGGATGTAATGATTTCTTTTTTACCCTTTTTGTCAACAATTTGATGTTCTGTTTCCTCTTTGATTTTATTTGAGGCTAAAATATTTGACTCTACTTCTAATGCTGCATTTTGCATATTTTGAAGTGACCCAGATTTTCTTTCTCTTAATAGCAAAGAGAACTCATGA
The DNA here is from genome assembly GCA_001517045.1 of Pseudotsuga menziesii. Classification (NCBI taxonomy): domain Eukaryota; kingdom Viridiplantae; phylum Streptophyta; class Pinopsida; order Pinales; family Pinaceae; genus Pseudotsuga; species Pseudotsuga menziesii. The sequence goes on along the minus strand of LPNX010704905.1, from coordinate 586,395 downwards.
TCAAATGAGTTTGCATAAGTTAACTTTGTTGCTGTCTCAATGGGTTTTATTTCAGCTGGAATCCTACTATACATTTTATTGAATCTTTTGGAAAAATCTCCCACAGCTTCATCCTTTTTTCTCTTCAATGATCCAAACTCTGTCATGTAATACAAATAATCTTTAGTGTCCCCCCATTCTCTCATAAATGCTTCTTCAAAAGCATCTATGCCATCTATAGAGTTTGGTGGTAATTCCCTAAACCATTTTCTAACCTCACCATCTAAAGGAATCTTTGAGGTATAGATACTCAAGACCCCTAACTACTATTAATAACCATTTAATGGCATATACATCCCTACTCAAACACTAAATATACTCTCAAGAATACATGTGTGTTTGTTCAAGTTGTTGTTTTTGTTCGTGGATTCTTAAAAGGTTTTTCCAGGTATTAAATCCCAAGTTTTCTCCATCAAGCATGTCTAGGGCACCCAAGACCCATACCATGTTCTCAAAAATATAATGGCACCAATATCCCCACTTAGATGAATAATATGCTCTTCGAAGGTCATGTGTGATGGTTGTAGGCATTGTTCTTAGCCAAAGATGCCTAATAATTTCCTTTCAGGCCTAAGTGCCACTCTTTTCTCCCCAACCATGTCCAAGGTGTTAACACCTCTAATTAGTATTAAAATTCTCTATGTGCCACAAAAAACCCCACTCAAAGGCAAAATAAACCGTGGAAAGTTCTATGGTAGTTGTTCAACATGTCATTCTTGGCTATATATACCTAGAAACTTCCTTTAGGTCCTAAGGCCAAATTTACATTCATTAACCATGTTTAGGGCCCCAAGACACATACCTAATGCTCAAAAACATCTTAATAGTGCCCATATTTTGACTATAAGGATCAATATCCCCTCGATAGGTTCACTTTGGTGGTTGGAGACATCATTGTTAGACCTTTAGGTCTACAATTTTCCTATATTTCCCATTGCATGAGCTTCCTACACCAACCATGGTTAATACCTCAACACCTAAACCTAGTGTTCAAAAACTCTTAGTGGTACCCATATCTCCTCTTGGTGGATAAGGATACCCTCAGGAGATCATGTGTGATTTTGCAATGTGATGTCGCGGGCCCTACCTACCCATATCGCAACTTGGAGGAAAATGATACTCTTAGGAGATCGATAGTGATGGTTCACGGTGTTGTTCTTGAAGTAGGCTACCTAAAAGTTTGTTTTAGATACTAAGTGTTAGTTTCCTATCTTATCCATGTCTATGGTCCCACGACCCATACTTAGTTCTAAAAACCTTCTAATGGTGCCATGTTACAACTTAGAGGACAAATATCCTACATAGAGACCATGTGTGGTAGATTAAGGGTTTATTCATGGCCCTTGAGTTTCAAAGTCTAAAAACCTTCTAATGGTGCCATGTTACAACTTAGAGGCCAAATATCCTACATAGAGACCATGCGTGGTAGATTAAGGGTTTATTCATGGCCCTTGAGTTTCAAAGGTTACATTTTAGGACTAAGTCTAATGTTTCATGACTCTATCTTGGCTTTGGCCTTAATACTTACACATAGTTCTTAAAATACCATATCGTTTACAATATTCTCTATTGAAGGTGAAGGATCTCCTTCAGAGTCCGTTTGTGTTTTTCCAAGGCATTGTTATAAGCATTGGAAGCACAAAATAGCCCTTTAGGGACTAAGGCCTAGGTTTCCTCCTTCCACCATGTTCAAGGACTTATGAAAAATACCTTGTGCTCAAGAGTTCATAATGGTGTTCACTTCACCATTTTGAGGTAAAACATCCCCTTGAGAATTCATGTGTTTTAGCTCAAGGAATCATTCTTGGGACTAAATTCATTAATATGATTAGGATTCGGAATTGTCTACCAACCATGTCCAAGGCCCTGAGACATAGACTTTGGGCCAACTATATGCTAGATAGGTTGATGTGTGGTTGAACAAGGCATTTATATTTAACATAAATGCATATCAATTTAATTTGCAGAATAAGGCCTAGCTTTCTTTCCTCAATAATGTTCAAGGCATAGAAACTCATACCTATTATACAAAATGTTCTAATGCCCCTTGTATCCCCACTTGAAGGCAAGGATAATCTTGAGAGATCTTAGGTGGTGGTTTGAGGTATTGTTGATGGCCATGAGTACCTATAATATTTATTTGGAGTCATATCCCCACATTTCCTCCCCAAACCATGTCAAATTCCTTGAAATCCATGCATACTACTCAAAATATTCCAATGGCTCCCTTATCTCCACTCAAAATAAAATGATACGCTTCGTACACTAGCCAGCTGAATACAATACTTTTAGGCCACATTTTATTCTTCAATAGTTTTTCCCATTTTTTATATGTTGGTTGGATGTTGGCCCTTGTCAGAATGCCATAAGCTTCCTTCATTGTGAAGAAACCTTTTTGGAAATATCCCCATTAGAGCTTGTCTTCCCTTGGGTGTGTTCTTATATGCATATTATTGAGGGCTTCTTCCAGCCTATCCACCTCCTCCCTTGGACGAAGACGTTCCCACCATTCCCTCTCTTCCCAGACTTGAAAGTCTTGATCATCTACCTGGTTTCTCCATATGTCTTTGACCTTAGTAATTCCATGGGTGATACTTTCTTCCAGGATTCGTTAAAAATCCATTCCCTACTTGAGTGGGGATAATTGATGGCTTCAGTCCTCCCATACATGTGTTTTTTGGCCATTCCTTACTTCCTAGAAGCTATGTTCCTAGACCAACCTCCTTCCTAGCCATGATGTTTGCCATATGTGGGATTCAGGAGTATCTTCTGAGAATAGTATAAGATCTCTTTTATCCCATCCCTCATCATAATTAATATGCCACGTCTTCTCCCAAGGTTCCTCAGCGTGGGTGACCCATCTCCACCACAGCTTGGCCCCACTTACCACATTTGCATGTTCAGGGTCCCTAAGGCCTAAACCACCCTGGTGTGTAGGGGTGTAGACCGTTTCCCATTTCACTAGAGCCCACTTCCACCTTTCATTGTTGCCATTCCACAGGAATTTCGTTGCATGTTCCTTATCTATTTCAAGATGGCCTTTAGATCCGCCAAGGTGGAAAAGAGATAAGTCGGAATTTCCTATAGGATTGATTTCACCAGTACCAATCTACTAGCCAAATTAAGGGGTCTCAGAGTCCAGTTTGTCAACCACTTTTTCAAACTATCCAACAATTTTGTCCAGGATCCCTTTTTGGAAATTGAATTCACCAAATGGGTTCCTAGGTATTTATATGGAAGGGAGATCTCCTAGAATCCCACTTCCACCTTTCATTGGTGCCATTCCACAGGAATTTCATTGCATCTTCCTTATCTATTTCAAGATGGCCTTTAGATCCACCAAGGTGGAAAAGAGATAAGTCGGCATTGCCTATAGGATTGATTTTACCAGTACCAATCTACTAGCCAAATTAAGGGGTCTCAGAGTCCAGTTTGTCAACCACTTTTTCAAACTATCCAACAATTCCGTCCAGGATCCCTTTTTGGCAATTGAATTCACCAAACGGGTTCCTCGGTATTTAGATGGAAGGGAGATCTCCTAGAAGCCGAATATCTGACATATATTCCTTCTTGATATCCAGGGGGTGTTAAAGAATAATACTTCGGATTTTTGGTCATTGGTTTCCAAACCTAAGGCTTTGATAAAGTTGGAAAGACAATTTTTGAGCTTTCGTGTTTCTTGGACCGATGGGTAACCCATCAGCATTGTATCATCCACAAACTTTTGGTGGGTTTTTTGTCCTCCGTCAAGTGAACTCTTATCCCTCTGAGATCGTTGTTGTCCCTCAAAGCCGCAATTCACCTTCCCAACCCTTCCGCCATGGGGATGAAGAGAAAATGGGATAATGGATATCCTTGTATTATCCCCTCGATGGCTTAATGAGACCTTGTTCCCTGATGGAACCCCATTCACAAGAATGGAGAAGAAGGATGAGGACCTTAAGTTCATTATCCATTCAATACACTATGCATTAAAACCAAAATCCATTAGCATACTTCTAATAAACAACCAATTGGTTTTGTTGTAGGCTTTGGATATGTCCGGTTTCACAATCATTCCCAGGATTTTCTTTTCTTTTATAGAATGAAGCATCTCATGGACCAAAATAATGCCATATGTTATCTGCCGACCATCAACAAACCCTGACTTTTCAGGGGAGATTAGGCCTGGTAGGAGGGGTTTGAGTCTATTCGCAACTACCTTAGTTATGATTTTGTAGATGACATTGCATAGGATTATGGACTTAAATTTGTCTCGAGAATCAACCCCTTCACATTTTGGAATGAGAGTAAGAAAGGTAGCATTAAAATATTGAAAAATACTTCTTGATACCCTCGAGTCTTCGACTATCTTCCACACTTCCAGCTTGATTAGATCCCAGAAATGATGAAAGAAGTTCAGTTTGAATCTATCTAGGCTCGGGGCTTTGCCTTCTATTATCTGGAAAAATGCTTCCTCAACCTCAACAATGGATATAGGTTTTATCAAGAATTTATTTTGTTTGTGGGAAACTAGTGAAGGGATGAACCTCATTATTTGTTCGTTGTCTCCCCTCCTATCCTGCCTTGGGTCAGACATTATATCCTTGAAATGCTGGTTCAAGGTGGTTTCTATTTCCTCCCTGGTTTCCATTCGTCCCCCACTAGAATTCTTAGTTGAGAAGATTTTGTTATGCATCCTATTCTGAATGACTGAACACTGGAATAAGTTTGTATTTCTCTCCCCCTCTTTTAACCATTGATTCTTAGAATTTTGTCTATAGAGAATTTACTATTTCCTTTCCCTCTCTTTTATTTTAGAACAGAGGTTGAATTCTTCCATCTTCAAGTTGGTGGTATACCCATCATTCATCCCAATGACTTGGACCTCCTGCAAGCGGGATTCCAGGATCTTCTTATCAGCAAAAATATTACCAAACTCCTTTGTGTTCCATTTTTTAACCCTTTCTTTCAAACCTTTTAACTTCTGATGGAATTTGTACATACTCTGGCCAGATCCTTCACTTAATTCATCCCACCAAGTCCTGATCTTCTCAGCGAACTCTAGATTCCCTAGCTAAAACTGTTCAAACCTTAAGGGTTTTTTGAACTCGGAACCCAACCCACTCCACATTAATTGGATTGGACAATGATCCGATCATAATCTTGGAAGAGTATCTGAATGGGGTCCACTTCCTAAGTCCAATATAGATTTAAACACCAAGAATCTATATAGGAGGGAAGCAATATGTATGTCCCTTGTCCTCTTGTTTTTCCATGTATATCATCCATGAGTGGTATATACAAGTCTTCATTCTTCAATGGTGTCTCTGAATGTCTCACATTCTTCGTCCAACCTGTGTCGACCACATTTCTTCTCCTCCAGAGAGTTTATGAGATTGAAGTCACCACCTAAAACCCAGTGTTTACTGCCCATCCTTTCCTATATTTTTCAGAGTGACTTGATGAAATCCCTCTTTTCTCCAGCATTATGAGGTTTGTATATATTCATCACCACTCCTTCAACTGAGAACCCTATTACCTTAAAATCTGCTGATATGAAGCACTGGTTACCTTGGAATCATCCTAAGCTCACCCTAGTGGCGTTCCATAAGATTCCCAAGCCTCCCACATAGCCTCTTCCATCAATGCCTATCCCTTCACTTCCCTTTCATATTTTCTTACTTAGTTCCTGGATCTGAGTTACTGGGCAATTAGTCTCTTGTAAGAAGACGATGGTCGAATTTGTTCTCTTGATCTTCTTGCTCAAGATCTTTACTTTTCGTGGGATGTTTAGGCCCCATATACTCCATGATATGATCTTCATTGGGTAACTTAAAAACCTAAAGTAGCCTTAATGGTAGGGTATTGTCCTGACTCTACCAAACGTCAGCCTACTTCTGCTGCTCTCAGTTTGTTTGATTTCCTTCTCGTATTCTTGTTTGGCTCTTCGAACTTCTGTTTCATCTCCTTGTGAGAGCTTGTGCTAGTCCCCAGCTGGTTTGAGGCCCAAGCTTTGAGGATGGCTTCTTTTAACATGATCACTTGCTCCTGCGGGACATATCCTTTTCCTACATCTGCACAGGCTTGCTCGATCCCCTCCAGGTCCAGATCTCCTATATCCATATCCTTCGCTTCCTCTCTTGTTTCTCGATCCCCAACCTCTTGAGGCTTCTCTTTTGTAGCCTCATCCTCCATCTGGGAAGTTATCTCCATTGTCTCGAGGTGGGTATGACCCCCCTTGCTTTCCTTCTGATTGCTTGTCAAAGGTTTCCTCCAAGAGGGCATCCAACACCTTGAATTTATTAGATATTGATATCTTCTTGTTCACCTCCTAGTTGTCATGCTTCCTCCCTCCTCTCTTCCTCGAGGATACCCCGGTGAACCCTTGATCATGTTTTCCTCTTCCTTCCCCAATGTTGTCTTTGGACTGTTCATGTGACATTCCCTAAACAAGTGACCATATTCATGGCACCTTCGACACCGAAATGGGATATGTTCATAATTCAAGGTTTGCACCGAGTCCTCGTCTTCCCATGACATTCTAATTGGTTATAGTATATCTTTGGTCAGATCCATGTAGACACAGATCCTCATATATGCCATGTATGTTTGGATCCTGGTGTGTTATGAGATTTTGATGAATTTTCCCAAAGAGTTCCCAAGGTCTTCTAGGATTCTCGGGTCCCAGTATTCACCTGACAATTAGTACATCCTGATCCATATTTGCGCTACTTTTATGTGTTCCTTCTCTAGGCAGAACTTTTCGTTCTAGGGTCTTAGGAATAAGCGTACCAAGCAAAAGAAATGCGATCCCCCTTCCATAACTATGTTCCTATCTTCCACATTAAGAAAAGAGATGCTGAAAAAACCCGTGGAGCCCAACTGAACATCATAGTGCCCCTTGGGTTTCCAAGAGGAGTTGGTCCACCATACTAGGGATTTTTTCGAAAGGTTGCATTCCCACAAACTTCCCAATCAGCGTGTGATCTTGCATACACTAGATTCGTTCCCTGATCTTCAAAGATCTGAACTGCATGGTCAATAACAGAGTCGCTTTAGGCATGCACTGCCATTGCTTCTGATCCATCGGTCTTCATGTCTGGGTCTAGGGTTAATATAGAGATATTGGGATGTCCCCGATTTGCAGCCATGCCGAGGCAAAAACCAGGGCGGCTTTCCCGCCTCCCCCTTTCCCTCTTCCATGCTTCCGTCAGTCTGCCCCCCTTTGCAAATCCCCAACAGTTCCTTCCGCCTCCCAGTCTCTTCAGATAAATTATATGTTTTCTAACCTAATTCCATTAGTGTTATCATTTACTTTTACTCATAATTTTGTTTAAATTTAACTAAAATTACCAATGTTGCTATTATGCCATGAGAAGGTAGCAAACTAACAAAACGAGGTTTTTGACATCAACAAAAATAAAATTCCACAGTATACAAGCCACATAGTACAGAAAAAATTAAAAGCCTGCAAACTCTGATCACAATAACATGAAATTAGCCTTTTCAAGGTCAAATCACACATTCAACCAATAATATATAAGATAAATATATTTTATTTAATATTTAAATTATAATTATTCTAATTCTAAAGTTAAATATTAATATATAAATTTAATTTACAAATTAATTGAAAAGTAAGATGTTTTTAAGTATGATTACATAATACTCTCCCTTTGGAACAAGTGTAATATTTTTTATTAATACTTTATAATATTAATAATTAAAAAATGATTATCAATATTAAAATTTTTAATATTTTTTTTAAATAGTATTACAAATAATAATTTAACTAAATTAATCATATGAATTCATTTGTTTAAATAGTGTAAAAATAAGAAATTGAATTTGTTGGAATTGTAATTTAAAAACTCATAAATTAGTTTTAATCATTTATTTGAAGGGAAAAAACTATAAATAATTAATTCAAATTATCTTACATGTACATGTCCATGTGACAAATAATTATTAGCATCACTTTATGGTACTTGCCAACATGTCATTTCTCTTGACATACATGAGTAAATACATAATTTCTAATAAACATTTACACCATATTAACACCACAAAATATAAGTGGTGCTAATACTACCACTTTAACACCACAAATTGTAAGTGGTGCTAATAGCACCACTTTAACACCATAAACTATAACTGGTGCTAACTTGTGGTGCTCAAAGATGGTTTTTCTTGTTGTGTCAGTAACGACTGTGATATAGAGGCAAATGTATTATGGAAATCTGCAAACACTGAATTTTCAATATGAGGTTGCCCAAAGGTCACAACTTGAACATCCTTTTCTCAACTGTACTTTATCATAAGATCATGTGCACAAAAGGTATCCATAGCTCCATCCATTGAATGCCCAGTAATCATAATGGACAATGTATTATTCCTTTTCTGTATTTTATTAACTACTTTTAAAATACATGTTGTATTATGGTAGGTAGAACAACAAAACCTTGATGTACCATTGAACCATACATGCAGAGGTCATGCTGCTTGAAAAGAAAATCTTCTACCCAGTTCCGAATGCTTTATCGCTTATCAACAATTTGACCATATTACGATTTGTTTGGGAACTTTTCTTTAATCACTGTTCACTGCCACGTTATGGGTACCTTTACTTACAATCACGTTCTGGGTACCATTACGTACAATCAGCAAATTGCATAAGGCAAGGACTTGTTGCCTTTAGCAGCTCTCCTTGTTTAATAATTGTTTGGTTGTATACAATCGGCAAATTGCATGAGGCAGGGACTTGTTACCTTTAGCAGCTCTCCTTGTTCAATAATTGTTTGGTTGTTTAATATGCATTGTACATAAAAAAACATTAATTGGTGCATTTTTTTATGTAAGCCACATCGTTTTGCCCAAGTTAAAAAAAAACTTTAATAGGTTAATCGGTGTGCAAATTCTAGCAACTACGCACTTGTGTGTTTATTTGTGTAAGGTGCACCATTTTTCTTGTACTTTTAACATGTTCTTTCTATTGTTTAATATGGATTGTAATGAAAAAATTTACGAGTGAACTTGTTTATTTAATGGGTGTCATGTTGATTCTCTATTTATAAAAAATGTTAATAGTTTTAGCGGTGTGCATGGTACAAAATATGAGCATTGGTGTGTTTATTCAAGTAAGGCACATTGGTGTTGATTTTTGGTACTGTATGCACCAATTGACCCAAATACATTTCAACTTTAAATTCTTTACTTAGTGTGTAAAAATATATTTCGTAGTTTATGTATTTCATTATGCAAGGTGTTTATTGATAAAATATGGTTGATAAAAGATCATGAAATAAAAATCATAGCAAATAGAGCAAGGGAAACCCATCCCAAATAGAGAACATGGAAAGTTTGTTATTATTTTAAATTCAAAAATAATATATTTAATTTATCTATATATTTAAATGATTGGTATTGCTTTATGCATGTCATGCACAACAAAAAGTTAAGGAAGCTATATAAGAATGTTCACTATCTGAATGATGAAAAGCATAAAATACTTAATAAAATGTGACAAATAGAGGAATTAGGTGGAACAAAAGATGATAAATATGAAGTTTTTGTTTGACTTCTTACTAACAATGCATCACAACAATAATCGTTGACATGTTTCAAACTTTGGAATTCGAATTTGTCGAATGTTGAGCAAGGATTGACAACATCGGAGGGATGCCCTAAGAAGATACACACTAAGAAGAATGTAAATGATGATGAATTGGTCATCAGTTTAACTAGAATTGTGTTGGAAGTTAATGGGGGGGTTATAAAACTATGACGGACATAGTGGAAAGAATGTATAAATGTTCTTTTCATTTATAGTACAAAAATCAGTCCAATGACTCTAAGAATCAAGTTATCAATAAATTGCATGAATCATTTCTGAAGCAGTGGGCATTGAGACCTATGAGACTTGCAATGGAAAAAACATACAATAAGAAAAAATAATCATTTAGAATGTATTATTGATAAAAATGTTTTTCTATAATATGTATACACTTGTACAAAATATCATCTTGTTAACATATTTGCTATACTTATTTTCATATAAATATTAATTGATTTTTTCATTGTTCTTTTTGTTTCTCAAGAAGATTGCTAAAATTCCCGAGGAAGAACAACATGATATCCAAAAGATGTTGGTTGGAATGTCAAAAAGGTTTACCATGATATGGACAAAGAAATGAAAATAACCACATCAGAGGGGGATCTATCCCAACAATAACATGCATTGGTTTATTTTTAATATGCAGAGAGTTTAATTATTGCATGAAATACTAATTTTTAATTGTTTTATTGTTGCACAAAAGAAGAGAAAATGACACCCGTTCATCACATAAGACAGGATGACAAGGTAAAAAAATGATCATCATAAAGTTTGAGAGTACTTGTGGTTCCCTTCAAATTTCATATTTGTTGTGATGTTTATATTTTAATTAATTCAAAAGCATACATGGATGTTTTCTAACGGGTCCTAACATACAGAGAAGAGCCATACAATCATTTCATTGACATTGGATTGAGTATGTGTTGTGAGTATATGTTGGGGTACCAATGGTTAATTAAACAATTTGTAAGTAGTTGTGTTGAACTATTGTGGTTTCTCAGAACATGAGTTCCAAGAGTTCCAATGATAAAGACATGCATAAAGGAATGTAGGAGTAGGTACACATCGAGGACGATGCCTTATTTTAAGGGGGAGGGGATGTAATGCCTCGATGGTAAGCCCTGAACATATGTGATTTTGTTATTTGTTATTATGTTGGCACTATGTTCTTGGACTATGGACTATGGAAGTTATTATTATTATTTTATTATTATTTGTCTATAGTTAAATAATAGCTCAACATGGACAACAAATGTGGTTGGGTGGTCTTGGATTCCACTTGTGAGGGGGTTGGGGGGGTTAGGAGTTGATACTCTTCCTAACAATACTCTTTGTTTCCTAAGTTTGAATTTATTGGACTATGGAGGTCCTATTACAAAACATTAATGCTTTGCATGCATCCATGCACCCATGTAACCATGCCCATGCACCATGTACCCTAGTAACTCCAATGAACTTGAGTAATTGTTAGTTAGTCAGAGTCAGTCTGGTGAATTTGAGTTACCTCTCTTTGAAATCAAGTTGTCTTCATGTAGTTAGAGGGATTTTGAGTTATCCTTAGTTAATTAGAGTTATTTTGGATAAATTTGATTTTTCTTTAATGCATGGGATTGGTTTTAAGGAAATTTGAGTCAATAGGTGAAACTCTAGTTGTCTCCAGTGCATGGGAGTAATTTTGGGGAGGTTTGAGTCAGTCTTAGTAAATTCAAGCTATCCTCAGTGACTGGGATTATTTTTTCCAATGGATTCAAGTCACTCTAAGTGGATTCGAGTTGCTCTTTGGAGAAATTGAATAGGTTATTTAGTGGACTACAGAAACTCGAAGAGATTGGGAGTTACTGCTTAGTGATATTGAATTAGTCTCTTAGGAGCAATTCGAATTGCTTTTCATTCATTCTTCCATTAGCGACTTGGTTGGTCAGTGGTGGGGAGCTTCTCTCCTTTGAATTTGAATGTTAGAGGAAGGATTCAAATGGTATTCTTGCACTTAGTGGATACGCTTTGTTTTGCAAGGAAGCAAATCACATTTACTACAACCTTGTCTTGCAGGAGAAGGGGCAATCCTATGAAGAGATTCTAGTTGTTCCAATTAACCTATAGGAGAGGGAGACAATCCTATGAAGAGATTCTAGTTGTTGAAATTGTCTTACAGGAGAGGGGGTCAATCTTGTGCAAGAGATCCTAGTTGTTGCAATTCACCTTGTAGGAGAGGGGGGAAATCCTGTGAAGAAGATCATATTTGTTGCAACCTTGTCATGCAGGAGAGGGGGGAATCCTATGAAAAAGATCCTAGTTGTTGTAATTTGTCTTGTAGGAGAGGGGGGGGATCTTGTGAAAGAAGTATTAATGGTTGCAGTTTGTCCTATAGGAGAAGGGGGAAGTCCTGTGAAAGAAGTCTTAGTGATCACAATTTGTTAAGATTTCATATGCTTTGCTAGATATCATTAGTGTTTAATCCAAATTCAAAACAATAGCATATGCAAAATCACTGAAAGAAACAAAAATACAAGATAGACATTGTATTTATCCTGGAAAACCCTCAAGGGGAAGAAAACCCAACAAAACTTCCTATATATAAGATGTATAAGATAAAACCCAAAAACATATATTCTCCTCCTTGCTGCTCTCTCTCTCTCTCTTATGCGCTACCCAAGTGAGTGGGTCGGTGTTCAAATGAGAAGCACAACTCCTCTATTTATACTTTTTTTTTAACTGACCTTTACCCTAATCAAGTCGTCCCCACTAAACTGTGTGGGTTGACTTCACCTAGGAAATCACAAAAAAGTATTTTATTGTATTCATTAGGGTACAATTGACCCAAATTAGAATGTAGGATTTACCTCATGACTCTTTGATGACCAATTACAATAATAACATCCTGACATAGGAATAGAACATCTCCCTTGGGGTACATCAATAAAATACATTTAGAATATCCTTTGAAGTTACAATATTTCAACACTCCCCCTTAACGAGAAGGGTGTTCTACTAACAACATCATAATCAACAATAGGAGTAATGAGAGAGAGCATATTAAGTAGTATCAAGGTAATACATCTATATGTCATGGGAACTTTTCAACAATCATCAGTAACTGGAATAGTTACTCTTCAACATCTTATGCAGCACATGATCACTTGATCCTTTTGCAGCAACACTTCGATCTTTCGATCCTTTGTAGCAACACTTCGATCTTCTCGATCCTTTGCAACAACACTTCAATCATCTCGATCCTTCACAGCAACATTTTGATCTTATTGATCCTTTGCAGAGCACTTTGATCTTCTCGATCCTTTGCAACAGCAACTTCGATCTTCTCGATCCTTTGCAGCAAAACTTCAATCTTCTCGATCCTTTGCAACAACACTTCAATCTTCTTTCATAGGACTTCCCCCTAAGTCATATCCACTAACTCCAATGATTCATCATATAACAACTTTAGGTTGGTGTCCATGGGTGTGGCCATGGCTTTACAATCCAACATATCAAATATTTTCAATATTTCTATTACATACTTTCCATGGTTCAAAAAGATTCCTTCCGGGCTCTGCCACAGTTCCAGCCCGAGGAAATAATGCATATCTCCAAGATATTTCGTCTCGAATTCTTCGGCTAGCTTCTTCATTCCTTCTGTGATCTATTTCTGATTTCCAGTCAGAAATAGATCATCTACATACAGTAATAGTATGACAGGTTCATAATCCATAATCTTCATGTAAAGGTTAGGATCATCTTTACTTTTGGTAAATCCCAAGCTTGTCAATAAGCTGCCTATTCTACCATACCAAGCTCTAGGAGCTTGCTTCAGTCCATACATATCCTTTTTCAACTTACATACATGAGTCACTTTGTATTTGACTTCAAATCCTTGTGGTTGTTCGATGTAAACCTCTTCCTCAATCATACCATTCATGAAGGTTGTCTTTACATCCATCTAGTGTAGGTCCCACTTCATCATGGAAGGAAGTGCCATGATGGTTATGATGCAAGTGTACCTTGCTACTAGAGAAAAGGTCTCTTCGTAATCAATCCCCTCTTTCTGAGAGAATCCTATAGCCACAAATCTTGCCTTGTATTTTTCAATACTTCCATAAATTGCATGTTTTATCTTATAGATCCATTTCAAAGATACCACACTCTTGTTTTTTGGTTTGGGTACTATATCCCAAACATAATTTTTCATTATCAACTAGTATTCTTCCATCATTGCTTCCACCCACTCTTTCTTCTGTGCAACTTCCCCGTAGCTGGTGGGTTCTTGATCTACAAGGTCACACATTAAAGCTACATAATTGGAGAATGGCTTTGATCTCTTTCTTATTCTTGTGGAGCCTTCTATAGCTCCGTACTTTTCTGCTTATTGTATGATTTCTATTACCCAAGACGTTTGTCTTTTTGGAGATATATCCCTAGTAGGGGATTCCTGAGGTTCTAGCATATCATGATCTTCAGATGATACTATTTCAGGAGAGGGTTCAACTTCTTCTTTTCTGGGAGGTACATCCTCCTCATGTACTTCTTCAAGCTGACACCTTCTGGATTTCTTAAGAGTTGTATCTTCATCAAATGTTACATCCCTACTAATCTCTATATGATGGAACCTGAAATGTATATCCTGGAGGCTTTGGAGACTTCACAGTATCCAACAAATATTCCCTTCTTTCCAGAAGGATCCAACTTCGTTCTCTTCTCTTTTGGAATATGTACATATACTGGAGAGCCAAATATCTTGAGATGGCTCACTTCAGGTTTCTTTCCTATATATATTTCTTCAGGAATCTTGAATCCAAGAGCACTATGAGATAATCTATTCTGCACATACACAGTTGTTCTTGCTGCTTCAGCCCACAGGTGCATGGGGAGGTCTTGGTCATGAATCATTTTTTTCATTGCTTCCATAATGGTTCTATTATTTCTTTCTTCAATACCATTCTATTGAGGATTATAGGGAGTGGTTAGTTCCCTCTTGATTCCAGCTTCCTTGCAGAATGTTTCAAATTATTTTGAAGTATATTATCCAACATTATCTGATCTCGGTGTTTTGATTGTTCTTTCTAAATGGTTCTTTATCAAGGCTTTGAATTCTTTGAATTTCTTGAACACTTCACTCTTAGTATTCAAGAAATATATCCATGTCTTTCTTGAATAGTCATCAATAAATGTGACATAATATTCATATCCACTTAAAGATGTGGAGGGCATAGGACCACATACATCAAAATGAATTAATTCCAATGTACCTTTAGTCTTTGTTTCAATTTTTAGAAAGGGATTCTTCATGTTATTTCCTCTTGCACATACTTTTCAAGTTCCTTCATGATTAATCTTTAGATATGGTAACCCTGTTACCACTTTTATCACATGGGGTAGTGCTTTGTAGTTGATCTGAGCAAGCCTTCTATACCATAGTTCACTTGAGCTAGTAGTCTCATGGACAAGGGATATCTCTGGATGTCCTTTGAGTTTGTACAGTCCTCCTTCTTCTTCACCAATGAACACATCATCTTCAATTGTCTTTCCTTTGGACCACATAAGTACTTGTCCATCTATTAAAGAAACCCCATACCCTTTCTTATCTAGTTCTGAGATGGAAATTAGGTTCTTTATCAAACCTGGTACATATAGTACTTCCCTCATCTTCATGGAGGTTCCAGAGTCAAGCTTGTAGCTTGATTCACCAATATCTTTGATGGGATATTGAAAGTCATCTCCTAATGATACTTTCTGAGGAGAGCTCTTCTCTTCAAGTCTTGACAGAGTTTGCTTCTTCCATGTCATGTGCTTTGAAGCACCACTATCAATAAGCCATGTGTCTTCTCCAGGTGTTACAGACCCAGGGAGTGCAGAGAATAGTACATATTCTTCTTTTGTTAGTATCTTTCGAGGTCTTTCTTCTTCTTCCTCATCCTAATCTTCAGCTAGATGAGCATGATGTATTTTGTTGTTCTTCTTCTTTGATGGACACTCTCTAGTAAGGTGTCCTATCTTATCGCAGTTATAGCATTGATACTTTGAGTAATCTTTCTTTTGATTGTTTTCTCTTTTCTTTTGAAACTTCTTTGGAGTTTATGACTATACTTCTTGAAGTTTGATTGTTTTCTTCTTTTAGTATGGATGGCTAGAGCTTGATCATCTTCTCTAAGTAGAGCTTCTCTATTAGCTACTCTAGCTTCTTCTTGAATGAAATCTTCTCATACAATGTAAAAATTCATACTTTCTTTTATGGCACACAGAGTTTGTATGAATGAATCCCAAGGTCTACTGAGACCATTGAGAGCAGTCATAACTAGTTCATCTTCATCAAGGGTGTCTCCAATGGCACTTAGTTGTTCCCTGAACTGGGATACCCTTGTGAAGTAATCTTGAATTGATTCTCCTTTTCTCATATTGGTGCCCTTCAGTTGAACTCTCAAATTCATCTTCATGTTGATGTTCCTTCCCTCATACATTTTGGAAAGTGCATCATACATTTGCTTTGGTGTCTTCTTAGATGAGACTTGAGGGATCAAGTGATCTTTGATAGAATCAACAATTATCCTCATTTCCTTTATTAGGTCTTTCTCATGTTTCTCCTTAGCTTCATCTTCTTTTGGTTATGCAACTTCATCCTTGATGTACTTCTTAAGACCATTCTCTTTAAGAATGACACCAATCATATACTTCCATGCTAGGAAGTTTTCTATGCCTTCCAGTTTGTCCTCAAGCTTAGTGATTGGGGCCATCCTATCCAGGAGGTCACTAAAAATTGAAATCTCTCAAAGTGAAAAGTTGACCTTACCAGAAGATGTGTGTGACTGAGGTGAGTTGGTTGGTCCACTTGGTTTATGGAGATCCCAAATCTTCACCCTTTAAAACTTGCTTGTGAGGTTGCAGTTTATGCAGAATTTCTGGTTCTGGTTTTCTGTAGTTTTCTGGTTCAGGGCCAAACTATGGTTTGGCTTTCCCGAAGATTCAACCACCCAAAAACTTCAATCCTAGGCTTAATAGATGAGCTTTAGGGAGGCACAAATTTCTATGCAAGCAGGTCTTCAAAATTCCAAACTTTGTAGAAACCCTAATTTCTTTCGGAGGGAGAGAAGAGAGAGTTTCACCTTGTGAAAGTTGCTCTATTTAGGCTAGATTTGATACCATGTTAATATTTCATATGCTTAGCTAGATATCATTAGTGTTTAATACAAATTCACAACAGTAGCATATGCAGAATCACTGAAAGAAACACAATCATGCGATAGACACAATATATATCTTGGGAAACCCTCAAGGGGAAGAAAACCCAGCAAAACTTCCTATGTATTAGATGTATAAGATAAAACCCCAAAACATGTATTCTTCTCATTGCTGGTGTGTCTCTCTCTCTCTCTCCTATGCACTACACAAGTGAGTGAGTCTGTCTTCAAATGAGAAGCACAACTCCTCTATTTATACTCTTTTTGTCAATTGACTTTTACCCTAATCAAGTCGGCCCCACTAAACTGTATGGGTCAACTTCACATAGGAAATCACAAAATGGTATTTTATTATATTCATTAGGGTACTATTGAACCGACTTACAATGGAGGCTTTACCTCATGACTCTATGATGACCAATTATAATAATAACATCCCGAAGGAGGAATAGAACATCTCTCTTGGGGTACATCAGTAAAATACATTTAGAATATCCTTTGAAGTTACAATATTTCAACATCTAGTTGTTTCAATTGTCTTACAGGCGAGGGGGACAATCTTGTGCAAGAGATCCTAGTTGTTGCAATTCACCTTGCAAGAGAGGGGGGAAATCCTATGAAGAAGATCATATTTGATGCAACCTTGTCTTGCAGGAGAGGATGGAATCTTATGAAAGAGATCCTAGTTGTTGTAATTTGTCTTGCAGGAGAGGAGGGAAATCTTGTGAAAGAAGTCTTAGTGGATGCAATTTGTCTTATAGGACAAGGGGGAAATTCCATGAAAGAATTCTTAGTGATCACAATTTGTCTTACATGAGAGGGGGAAATACTATGTTGTGTCTCTAAGGTCGTGGGCCTGAGTATTAGATATCGAATTGGAAAGAGACAGTTTCTTAGCATGTGGATCCTTGACCTCATCTTGGGGGTGACCTGCTCAAGTAATTTGGATTGAATGTGTCTAAGTCTTGGGGGAATGTTTTCATGTGTTGATGCTAGTTGCGCCATAAATAAAAGATAAGTATTCTTGACTGTTAATTACTATGCTATTGTTCCACATATGCCCATAGAGGTTGAATTATCTTATTATTTATGTTGCAAATATTCAATTTTATGTCCATGTTGTAGGTCTGATTCATGTTGATAGAATAGTGGCTCGTGGAGTAGCTTTTGTGATGCATTGTTGCAGCTATTATAGGCTAATTTGCTTATAATTTGTGATCATTAGAAGGACTAGATTTTGGGAAAACCATATGGCCATGTATGGCTATTCCAAACCAGATATTACATGGGATTAATGTAGTAAAATATGATATGAAGTAGTGACATAATTTCGCTTTAATGGGGTCTAGATTGTTGATTTACTAGTTGTTTTAGAAGTTATTTTAATTTTGAATTAGGGAAACTATAAGGTATGGTTTTGGGCAGAACCTATGGAATCGTATGGTTGTTCCAGATCAGATCTTACACATGGTTAATGGTTGATAATTAATGTTATAGATCTAATGTATTGTGGTATTGAAGTTATGCTTAAATAAGTGTTGTAATTATGCCTTACTTATATATTAGAAGCTGAATTCTATTGACATTATAGAGATGAGGTTATTAATTTGGTTAAATGGTGATAAGCGTCTTCCCATAATTGTGATGATGAAATAAATTTACAAATGAAAAGGATTACTAGATTGGTTGTATTCATATGTCATCACATTGCATTGCATGTACGTTGGGAAATAGTCTTGCATTGGAAGGGTTGTCTTCCTTTTAATGACTGATTGTTTTTTATTTATTAATATACCGATAAGTTGGCCTAACCCTAGAGAACATTATTCTTCTATTCTTATATTACAATCATTCCTTCCCTGTTAGAATCTCGGAATTATTCAGACCCTAATGATGTGTTTGGGGTCGAGAACATTACATTGTTCTACATCCATTATTTTATAATTAATGGCACAACAAAAACCCTTTAATTATATATATGCTTTGTCGTGGCATATGAAACTCACAGAAGAAAAGTATGGAGTGGATCCAAGAGAGTATTCGGTGACAAATGGCATGGGGAATGGTTTCAAAAGAATGTGTGAAGCTTATGAATCACTCATTGCTTTGGTATGCCTGTTTATTTACTCAATCATGTATATTATATTATCTATAAATGTATATATTCTTATTACATTTTATTTTTATACTTGTATATGGAATGAAATGAATCCAATCAACAAAACATTTCAATTAACCCAATTACAATATCCCTGAAAGTGATGAAGAAATGAGGCATGCAAGCAATTCAAGTGACAACAACAGTTCAAGCAATGAATGATGATTAATACAATTGAATGTTGTTATTGCAATTTGTATATTTTAAATTTTTTCTCTATGAAAAACAAACATTTTGTTTAATGTGGACACGTTATCAATAATTGGAACAAGGTCATGGTACACTTTTTCATTTACGCAATCATGTATATTATATTATCTCTAAATGTATATATACTCATTACATTTTATTTTTATACTTGTAGATGGAACATGAAAATGTGGAACAAAATGAAGTCAATCAAGAAAGCATTTCAAATAACCCAAGTACAATATCCCTTGAAAGTGATGAATAAATGAGGAATGCAAGCAACTCGAGCAACAACAACAATTCAAGCAATGAATGATGATCAATTTAATTGAATGTTGTTACTGCAAATTATATTTTGGAATCTTTCTTTGTGCAAAAGAAACATTTTGTTTAATGTGGAAAAGTTATCAATAATTGTAGCAATATCATGGTACACTTTTTCCTTTACATGATCATGTATATTATATTCTCTATAAATGTAGATATACTCGTTACATTTTATTTTTATACTTGTAGGTGGAACATGAAAATGTGGAATGAAATGAATCCAATTAACAAAACATTTCAAATAACCCAATTACAATATCCCTTAAAAGTGATGGCGAAATGAGACATGCAAGCAACCCGAGTGACAATAGCGGTTCAAGCAATGAATGATGATCAATAAAATTGAATCTTAATATTGCAACTTGTATATTTTGGAATTCTTCTTTGTGAAAAACAAACATTTTGGTTAATTTGGACAAGCTATCAATAATTGTGACAATGTCAAAATGACATTTTAATTATCATGAACCTCTATGTGTCCCATTTTTGGTTTCTTATTTGTATATAGTAAAACATGTTTCTTATCCTTTTGCATTCTCTAATGTTGCAAAATGTTATGTTATTGATTAATATATATTGAATGATTTACATTGTGACAATGAACAAAGATGTAATCAACACCCTTATCCAAATACAATAATTTTAAAAAAAATGATTTTCTGATAATTAATTCAAATGGTAAATATATGAATGATTTACATGGTTGCAATGAATAGAGGCGTAATAAACTCATATATCCAACCACAATAAATAAAACATAAAAATAAATATTATTATAAAAAAGATTGGATTTTCTAATGATTAACTGAAAATTTGTAAAGTAAAAAACAAGAAAATGCATTTGTGTATTTGCAATATCAAAATTTTCACCATTTAAGTATATGAAATCTATTTATTTCAACTAACCAATGCAATTTATACGTTTTCATGAACTGATATTTATTTGATGTTTTTTACATAATATATGCACTAATTTTCTTATAATACAAAATATGCACCAATGCATACATCACTAGATACACAATAACTCATTAACAATACTGCATCTAATCAAAATATACATCGTGCATTGACAATACAAAATATGCACTAACATGCATTTTGTATTATATGCACCAGTGCGTATGTAATATAACACACACATTGATGTGAATTATATATTGTGGAGTAACAAAAGAAAAACCTCTATTATAACCTCCGACAACCCAATTTTTTAAGTTATAGTGAATATATGTTATAACCTTCACTGGTAGTAACAAAACTTGTAGTAGGGGTTTATTTGATAGATTTTGTCAATCTTGTAACACTAAAAACCTTTGTTATAGCATCTTCCAGGAGGTGTTTCCTTTGTAGTGTTTGATGCAAGGTCAAACACTATACATCTATTTGGTGTGATTTTGGATTGTGATACCTGTCTAGTGAGTATCGTGGCTTGAGTTTTTCATCATGGTGACACGGGATATAGTCTTGACAACCATGTTATTGCTGAATTTGTTATCTTGGGCCTATACATAATATTGGTAATTGATGTAGGTGGTTGGATATTTTTTTCCTTCATTGTTCCATGACACATGGTCTATTATTATATGTGGTTGTAGGCATTTAATTGGTGTTGTATGTATTTCATGCTACCCTCTATTTGTGTGCACAACAATTTAATGAAAATTACATGGCACTTTTTTGTATCCCATGCATAAAGACTTGCACAAATAATGAATTTCTTACTCCTAGACTATCTAACTAAAAACATACAACTTATTATTTACATTATTATTGGTGATGTTGGCTTGAAGAACATATTAAGTGCATGCCCAAAGTAGTAAACATAAAACGTATTGCATGGCAAATAAATGAGGTTGTGGTGTTTTTCTAATCATGTTTGGTACAAAGTATATAGAACTACATGTCATGTATGACTTATTTGCACAAGATTGTGTGCATGTAGCATATCACAATGTACTATAGCTTGTGTGCACAGTTGCAAAGGAATCATGATGCCTTGTTGGTTATGCACAATTGAATGTTAGGGTGTTGAAGTGAAAATGGTTGTTGACCACATATACAATACGATTACAAATGACAATAGATTTTAATGACATAATATATTGATGACAATTGAGTTTTAAGGTTATAATGGACATTTGGGATGTAGTTTGAGTGACTTACCAACATTATAGTCTTACTTGCCTATATTTTCCTTTGTCCATTTAATCTACCTTATGCATAGTTTGGCTTGCCATACACCCATTCTATGTTACATCTCTTGTTTGCTTAATTATAGGATTATGCATGGTTAGGTTTTGTGTACATGGGATCCTTGCATCAATGTGGAGGATCCATGCCATGAAATGGGTGGTTGGAAGTTGCAAATTCAAATTTGGTTCAACTAAAGAAGTTTTGTTGTCACAACCATTTTTATAGAGATATGACCATATTAAGTAAACACATGTCCAACATAAAAAATAAAAAAATTCAATTAAATTTAGCACTTTCCATTGATGGTGTAATGTGACGGCAATATAATAGAATTGAACATAAACACCGTGTGTTAACTAACTTGAAAACATCCAAAGCATTTGTAATTTTCCTCAACAATTACGTTAACTCTTAACAATACAATAAGGGATGTGGAGGTCCCATTTTTTGTTGTAAAACAAGTTGGACTACGTTTTGTGCAATAATAATTAATAGATAGTACACTTGTTCATATGGATAATAATTCTTCTTCATATTTATTAGGTGCTAATATTTCCCCTAAGGACTCTTTCAAGTATTATAGATCTCTTTATATGGATTTCTTCAACCTCTTGGTTACCTATTCCTCTTCTTCCCCACTTGAATAAAATCCACCCCCATGCCATGTTTTCCTCAATATTAGTATGATGCAACCAATGACTATGATTTGCTCAGGTTAAAGATGCACATGATAAACAAAGCTCCACTCTTGTTTCATTACCTACAATATCTTGCAGAAATGAATGGATGTGTACCAACAACACACACGGATGTGTAGCAATGTTGGTAGATGGAATTAAGGAAAATACAACTTTTGCTTCAACTGATATTTTTCCTAGACAAATCATTGCATTATGAAAGATGTTGATCATAAAATTTATCAGTTTAAGTCCTGTACATATAGTTCCAATCTCCAAGGACCGTCCCCAAATGTTATTGATACAAAGATAAGTTATTTGAGATGTAGTACAAAAAGGATAAGAAAAAACATTACTCATAGTACACTGGAAACAATATTTTACTGTCAAGTCAACTTCCAAGCAAAAGTTTTACTATACAACATAAGCATTTTAGCACAAGTACACAAATAAAAGGTGAGTCATAGAAAGTTTAGTCCTAACCCTCCCCTGGGAAAATCTATTAAAAAAGTTAACCTACAATGTAAGGATATTATTGAGAAGTACATTCCTATATATATCCACTTTTGTACATTATGTAACAAAGTAACAAAAAATGGTCTCTATTGACAATATTGAAATTTAGTTATTCATACTTCCATTTAGAACCAAATTTACATCCTATAAACTATAACTCTTCATATTTGTCTATTCCCTACATAATTCAATGGATGTTTGGTATTTGTCTCACCCATGGATCCATTTCAAGCTATATTCTATGGGAGGTGTTCTTGTTGCATCATCTTATGTCCTTTGGGAATCTAGAGAGTTCCCACATACAGGGTTCATGGATGTAGGGAAATAGAAGCAAGTGCACCCAAACACATGGTCAAACTTAACAAATCAAACATTTCAAATTCCCTATTTTGCATGGAAACCATCTTCAAAGTAAAACTTTGGGTACTCTCCCTTGTAGGGATGATAGTTGGGCTTCAACTTGGACACAATATTCATGACAATGATGAATGCATTGATTCCTTGGAACAATGGAGTTAATAGTTCCATGTTGTCTCATATCACACATAATTAGATTGTCTCCACCACCAATTCTCTATTTGCTTTCTTCCATCCTAATAAAATCTCCATTGATAAATTGACTTGCTCTTTCCTTCAACTTTTTGTATACTAATCGACTTACAACTAGAATAAAAACATTTCTTTAGATGAATACCATTTCATCCTTGAATTTGTAACACATACACTCAATTATATCCTACCAACTTTGATTTATTAAACCACTTACCCAATCCATCAATACTTGTAGCGTTGACCCCCAAATAAAATTCCCAAAATAGATCAACCTATGTTCCCCATTAGGTCAACCTAAAATAGATCCCATCCAGATACCCAAACTTTGAACACGCATATGCACACAATTCGTCCATTCATATTGATCCAACCCACATTATTAGTTAAACTACATGGGCTTTGAGAATGTAAGATTTAATACATATGCACACAGTTCCTCCATTCCTATTGATCCAACCCACATTATTAGTTAAACTAATGAACTTTGAGCTTGTAAGAATTGATACATTCAAATGCGTAACAATAGAGATGGATGTGTACATGCCTTATCATTAGCACTAGTGACCAACATAAGCTTAGCCAAGTCACTCATCGTTGCCATCATTATTACTACAACTACAACACATCACATGGGGTTTGAACACCTTTTGTAATGTCCTCTTCCAGCTAGGCCTTAAGGCCCAAAACCGCTAACCTATGTGATTCCTGTGGATTCAAGCGGTTACTAACAGCTAGGGAATCAGCTAAGGATTAATGCCAACCATAGAAGATCTAGGGCGTCATCAAGTGGTCAAGAAGGGCCACCCTTGTGCATGCCATCCCAGCATTATTTTAATGATGCATGCACTATTTAAGTCTCCCTCTGCATGCATGCAAGTCAACGGCAAATTAGAAGATAAAGTGACATGCATGCAAGTCAACGGCAAATTAGAAGATAAAGTGACCTAATTAGGTCAAAGATTAGGGTTTTTCACAGTTGAACTTTATAAATAGAGGAGAAGGCAAGAGGAGACTTCACTTTTGGATTATTATTATTTTGGGAGCTCTTGGATTGCAGCACAGCAGTTGGGGTTGGAGACGGAGTCTTCAGCTAATAGGATTTCGGCAGTGAAACATCTGTCCTAGTCTTATTCCGGGTAAGCCATACAGGTTCACCACTTGTTTTTTATTCATTCATCAGTTACCTAGTACATGGTATAGATCATTGCAGGGACACGTGTGCAGCCGTAAGAGGGGGTTTTCAGCCAGAAAGCCCTAATCAGCTGTTGGGCCTTCAGATCTCAGTTTCCTTCCGAAACTCAGGCACCAATATCATCATCAGCCTCATACTCCGGTACCAAGTGATTTTCATATCTATCAGTGCTCATCCGTAGCAGTTATCAGCCGTTTCGGGGTTCCAGAGGGTGTGTAGTTGCCTCTCTAAAGTGATTCGCTACCCTACCTGGAGATCTCAGAACCTTCGCATGCTCTAGGCATTCTCTCCGACATTGAACTGCTATCATCCCTGCAAATTCTCAGTCAGATCGGACATCTCCTTCCTTGAGGGCGTCACACTTCTCTACTCGGGCGTCTTGCTGCTGGGGGGATTCACCTGAAGCAGAGGAGCTCAGATCCTCTCCGATCCAGCTTGCAGTACTGGCAGACTTTTGCTAGAGTAGTTTAGATCAGCTTATCAGTGGTAAGTGTTCATTCTATCTCGCAAACCCTAACCCTAATTTTTCCTATAAAATAGGGATTTTTGCTTGGAAGTTTGCATGCCCCTTTGTATCAACATATTTGCTTAGAAATAGAAAATATCGGGATTTGGGATATTACAGTGGTATCATAGCTATTTTCTTGGCCAGCTGTGGGCTTAAGAGATGAAAAGTAGATGAATACAGAAGGAGATCCTTTTGTAACCTATAGGAGGAGGAAGAGCAGATACACAGAAGAATTTGAAGATATCCAACTAGAAGATACCAATTCAGACATGGAACAGACAGGTATACATACGAATAGGGGAAAAGGAACGGGAGAAGAGGAGGATCGGATGGAGTTTCGCAGCTTGGTCTCTGCATTGCAAGACTTAGCCAAAGGACAAAAAGAAGTCCTCAATGCCATACAGGAACCAGGTATCAGCAGTACACCCCCCTCACTGGTAGAGCGGGGATCTTCAAGCGGCAGTGGAAAGATGGTGTACACCAACATCCAGAACACTCCCCACATATACAACAGACCTACTATCAGGCCTACCATGCCTCACTTCTTGGCAGATACAGTAGGGGGCCCGGTCATGCAGGTAGAGCCCAGTGAGCCTTTTGGGGCTTATTTGCAGGAGTACAGGGACTTAGGGGATGAGTTTCATGCTGCCATGTCTTTCTTAGACTTCTGGAACATGAAGAGTAGGAACAGGCCCAGGAATTTCAACAAGGGTTTCAATCACAACTATGAGCTGCAGAAGACCTTGGGCAGGTTAACCATCCCAAACTTTGATGGGACTCACAGAGGATCAGCGAGAACATGGGTCCAAAAGTTGGATACCTATTTCCAACTCAACCCCATGACAAAGACATATGCCATTAAGTTGGCTACACTTCACCTGGACGGAGAATCTCACGACTGGTGGTACCACGGATTGGTGACATTGGGTCACAACACCATACATTCTTATGGTGAGTTCACTCAAAAACTCATGGAGAGGTTTGACAAAAAAGATCCAGAGATCCATTTCAGGGAGTTGGCTCAACTCAAGCAGACTGGTAGCGCAGAATCTTTCATTTCAGAATTTCAGAGGCTAGTCGTTATGGTAACAGATGTGTCAGAGAGCAGATTGACTATGTTATTCACTGAGGCCCTCATAGAGCCACTACGGGGATGGGTGAAAGCCTACAAACCCCTCACTCTGCAGGATGCTATTAGCCGGGCAAGGGATCTTCAGGATTCAGTCCCTAAAAAAAAATTCCCTCTAAAAACCAATTTTCCTGTTAGGGACAATGACAGGAAACCTTTCCAGCAGGATGTGCCCAAGAAAACCTGGTTAGATGAGGACACCAGGAAAGATTTGAGAAGGAAGAAGCTGTGCTTCACTTGCCAGGAACCATGGGTACCAGGACACAGGTGCGCAGGGAAGGCGAAGGCACACTACATTGAGGTGTATTCAGACAGTGATGAGGACGACGATGAGCAGGAGGCCACAGAAGAGGAATCACACCAGGGTGATACACCAGAGGGAGTCATTGCTACATTGTCCGGAGTACCGAGATTCCATACTCTCAAGGTCAGGGGAGTAGTGCAGGGTCACAGAGTAGGAGTATTGATTGATGGGGGAGCCACCCACAATTTCATTGACTCCACTTGGGTAGCCAAGAGAGGTATTCAGACCGAGAAGTTAGAGGGATTCATTGTAGCAGTAGCCAGGAACTCCAGCATGGAGTGCAACTACTAGATCCCAAAATTGAATGTTGCCTTAGGTAACTATCAGATGACGGACTCTTTCTATGTAGTGGATGTAGCGGATACTCATGTGGTATTGGGTGTTCAGTGGCTTTACTCTATAGGGAAATACACTACAGACTATAGGGCAATGGAGATGGAGTTCCAGGGGCCAGATGGCAAACGGATAGTTTTGAGGGGCATGAACACTTATCCCCCAAAACCGGTCTCATCACAAAGAATGGAGGCAGTGCTCCGACAGGATGATATAGAATGGGCTGCAGAATGTTTTGTCACCTTCAGGAAACCCCCAGAGACCAGCTCACAACACCCCAGTGACATTCAGGCCTTGCTACAGAAACACGAAAAGGTTTTTCGAGACCTTCCATCGGGCAGACCACCAGACCGAGGTTTTGAACACATCATCGAGTTAGAGGAGGGAACACAAGCAGTCATCACCACTCCTTACAGGCATCCCAAGAGGTACAAGGATGAGATTGAGAAAACCATCAAAGAATTACTGGAGCTTGGTTATATACGACCCAGTTCTAGCCCCTTTGCATCTTCAATAGTTCTGGTTAAGAAGAAGGATGGTACTCTGCGTATGTGCATCGATTATCGAGCGCTTAACAAAAAGACCATCAAGAACAGGTATCCCATTCCCAGAATCGATGAACTCATGGATGAACTTCGGGGAGCTCAATACTTCTCCAAAATCGATCTTCTCTCGGGGTACCATCAGATCAGGGTAAGGGACCAGGACATCTCCAAAATAGCTTTCCGTTGTCATTTTGGTCACTATGAGTTTCTGGTCATGCCCTTCGGACTGACCAATGCTCCGACCACTTTTCAGTCATGCATGAACCATACATTCCGAGCATAGCTTCGTAAATTTTTGTTGGTATTCTTTGATGACATCCTGCTTTACAGCAAAACCTGGGAAGAACATCTGAAACACCTAGACGAAACATTGAGTATTTTAGAAGAGCACTCACTATATGCAAAAATGTCCAAGTGTGAGTTTGGCATGAAAGAAATGTTGTACTTAGGACACGTAATCAATGCAGAAGGAGTACAGGTTGACATGGAGAAAATCAGGGCTATCAGAGATTGGCCTGCGCCAAAAACAGTTACAGAGTTGAGAGGGTTCCTAGGTCTGTGTACTTATTACCGACGGTACGTTAAGGGATTCTCCCAATTTGCAGCACCCCTCACAGATCTCACCAAGAAAGGAGCGTTCTCTTGGACAGACTTAGCACAGAAAACTTTCGAGGAGATGAAGGTTATTATGAGTTCTTGTCCAGTTCTGGCATTACCAGATTTCTCACAACCTTTTGTGGTAGAATGTGATGCCTCAGGGGAAGGGTTAGGAGCAGTGTTGATGCAGAATCATCACCCTATTGCATTTGAGAGCTGTAAACTGAAGAACTACGAGCTCCATTACTCCATATATGACAAGGAGATGCTGGCCATCTTGCATGCTCTCACAAAATTCAGACAGTACCTGGTGGGCAGTAAGTTCAAAATCAAAACCGATCATAACAGCCTCAAGTATTTCTTGGAACAGAAGGAACTAAATGAGCGACAACAGAAATGGGTCAGCAAGGTACAAGCCTATGATTTCGAGATTGAGTATGTGAAGGGTAAGAATAATGTAGTAGCTGATGCATTATCCAAGCATCCATCCCCATTATCTCTCAGTAGTATATCCACGGATTGGAGGGCACTTCTCTTAGTGGAGTACTCCAAAAATAAATTCGCTTGCGAATTATTGGACGGGCAAATTCAGGATGACAGGTACAGGATTGTGGATGACATCATCTATTACAAGGATAGAATATACCTCGTTCCAGAATCCACATTGAGGAAGAAGATCATTCAGGCAGCCCACGATTCTCCTTTATCAGGGTATCAAGGTTTCTTAAATACCTACAGGCAGATCAAAGAGAGGTTCTCTTGGAAGGGCCTCAAGGGGGAGATTATGCAGCATGTCCGGAAATGTAGCATCTGTCAGCAGAACAAGGTTGAGAACACCCATCCAACAGGGCTACTCCAGCCACTACCGATTCCAGAACAGAAGTGGGAGAGCATCTCCATGGACCTTATTACAGGCTTGCCCAAGGTCCAAGGGCGAGATTGTTTATATGTCGTAGTTGACAGACTGACTAAATTTGCACATTTTTTCTCAATATCATCAGACTACTCGGCAGCTCAAGTAGCTGAGTTATTCTTCAGGGAAGTCTTCAGGTTACACGGGTTACCTAAGACCATTGTCAGTGATCGAGATAGCAGATTCATGGGTGCCTTTTGGCAAGAGCTGTTCAGATTGGTAGGGACCGAACTGGCTACCAGTACGAGTTATCATCGCCAGAGTGACGGGCAAACAGAAATAGTCAACAAGTGGATCGAAGGATATCTAAGGAACTATGTAGCAGGGCAGCAGCGAACCTGGATCAAATGGCTACACTTAGGGGAGTATTGCTACAACACTACTTATCATAGGTCTATTAGGATGACTCATTTTAAGGCACTATATGGTTACGAGGCATTGGACTATACAAATTTGGCATTTGGAGACAGTAGGGCTCCTAAGGCTAAGGATTGGATACAGGACAGTCAGGACATCCTGAAAATACTGAAGGAGAATTTGCAGACAACACAGAACCAACAGAAGATGTATGCCGACAAACACAGGATTGAGCGGAGCTTCGAGGTAGGAGATTTAGTATACTTAAGGCTCCAGCCTTACAGACAGTCCTCACTTAAGAAGAAAGGAGCAGAGAAGTTAAAACCCCGCTTCTATGGACCCTACAAGATAATTCGGAAAGTGGGAGAGGTGGCTTATGAACTAAAACTTCCTCAGGAAAGCAAAATTCACAATGTGTTCCATGTATCTAGCCTGAAGAAAACTCTTGGTCAACACATTGCTCATCCACCGAATTTCCTCCTTTAGATGATGAAGGACTGCTGATACTGATTCTCGAACGGATCACTCAGACTAGAGAGAGGAAGCTCAGGAACAGGGTAATCAGGGAATACTTAGTTCAATGGAAGGAACTACCGCCAGAAGATGCCACCTGGGAAGGTGAACAGGTATTGCAGCATCCCAATTTGAAGTTGCTTGAGGACAAGCAATCTCGAGCGGGGAGGACTGTAATGTCCTCTTCCAGCTAGGCCTTAAGGCCCAAAACCGCTAACCTATGTGATTCCTGTGGGTTCGAGCGGTTACTAACAGCTAGGGAATCAACTATGGATTGATGCCAACCATAGAAGATCTATGGCATCATCAAGTGGTCAAGAAGGGCCACTGGGGCCAAAGGCCACCCTCGTGCATGCCATCCCAACATTATTTTAATGATGCATACACTATTTAAGTCTCCCTCCGCATGCATGCAAGTCAACGACAAATTAGAAGATAAAGTGACATGCATGCAAGTCAACGGCAAATTAGAAGATAAAGTGACCTAATTAGGTCAAAGATTAGGGTTTTGCACAGTTGAACTTTATAAATAGAGGAGAAGGCAAGAGGAGACTTCACTTTTGGATTATTATTATTTTGGGAGCTCTTGGATAGCAGCACAGCGTGCAGCATAGCAGTTGGGGTTGGAGACGGAGTCTTTAGCTAACAGGATTTTGGCAGTGAAACATCTGTCCTAGTCTTATTCCGGGTAAGCCATACAGGTTCACCACTTGTTTTTTATTCATTCATTAGTTACCTAGTACATGGTATAGATCGTTGCAGGGACACGTGTGCAGCCGTAAGAGGGGGTTTTCAGCCAGAAAGCCCTAATCAGCTGTTGGGCCTTCAGATCTCAGTTTCCTTCCGAAACTCAGGCACCAATATCATCATCAGCCTCATACTCCGGTACCGAGTGATTTTCAGATCTATCAGTGCTCATCCGAAGCAGTTATCAGCCGTTTCGGGGTTCCAGAGGGTGTGTAGTTTCCTCTCTAAAGTGATTCGCTACCCTACCTGGAGATCTCAGAACCTTCGCATGCTCCAGTCATTCTCTCCGACATTGAACCGCTATCAGCCCTGCAAATTCTCAGTCAGATCGGACATCTCCTTCCTTGAGGGCGTCACACTTCTCTACTCGGGCGTCTTACTGCTGGGGGGATTCACCTGAAGCAGAGGAGCTCAGATCCTCTCCGATCCAGCTTGCAGTACTAGCAGACTTTTGCTGGAGTAGTTCAGATCAACTTATCAGTTGTAAGTGTTCATTATATCTCGCAAACCCTAACCCTAATTTTTCCTATAAAATAGGGATTTTTGCTTGGCAGTTTGCATGCCCCGTTGTATCAGCATATTTGCTTAGAAATAGAAAATATCGGGATTTGGGATATTACACCTTTGATCACATAGTAAACCCAACTTCACCGTTTCATGTAACATGAAGAACACAAAATATATTTTTAATCTGTATTATCAAGATCATATAAGGGTTGAATATTTTCTACTTTCAACTCCCCCTGCCTCAACGTTGTTTAGAGGTGATCATTATGGTTGATCACGCACAATATTTGTCCAAATGCACAAGAAGTCTGTTTTTCTCATGTGGTTTGCAATTATTCCTTTTTTTATGTGGATTCAATGAAGATATCAGGGTTTTAAATGGTCAAGTGTTTGATGTCTTATTTTTGAAAAATCATCTTGTGGATAATTAGAATTAGATTAATTTCACTTTTTCTTATAAAATTACTATCATTGATTTTATAGCTAGAATTTTAAAGATGGATTTGATACGCTTAGTGAAAGGTTAATCCAATCCCATCGTAGAATTTAGGGATTTTTTTCTACATGAGGGCTTAATGAAGGGCTTCTTGAAATGATTTATTGATGTGAAAAAAGTGCATAAGAGCGCTAATAATGGGAGCATGATATGGCACTAGTGTTTCAATAGTGTGGCAAAGATAGAAAAACACAAAACAAAATTTGGGGGTCAAGGTTTGATAAGGGCCCAATCTAAATCATCCTCGGAACAACCACTCTCTGCAAGCTCCTTGAAATTCACAAGTGGAGTTATTGTTAGAATCAAGGGATCAAGGGTTAATTGGGTATTTTTGTGCACATGCACTTGTTTGTAGAGGAGAACAAAGGCTCCATTTCAATCGCTTTATTTTGACCTCAAAATTGCAAGGATCAACATTGGATTTGACAACAAAAACAAATTCAATTCCAAATCCAAAATCAATCCCCAATTGTCAATGCAATACCTAATGAACATCCTTACATCCCCAAGCGCATGGTTACCCACATAACTTGGTTTGGGATCATTTAAGAAATTTTGTGTTCCAATCATAATATCATTGTTTTGGGTCTCGTAGTCACTGCTTTTAACCATGGGCACTAGGCCATTAAGCATAGGTATGATCTGGCCTAGAATTCATTTGCACCTAGGGAAAGGACTAGAAAGCATGAGTTTATGGAGAATTCTCAAATTTTGTCCATCAATTATTTGCATAGCTAGTGCATTGTTTATATTTCTCTCCCTCAATACAAATGACCTAAAATAATTGATTGGTTCCCAGGGAGAGGACTAGAAAGCATGAATATCTAGAGAATTCTCAAATTGCATACGTCAATTTGTTGCATAGCTAGTGCACTACTGAGATTGCTCTTCCTTAGTGTAAATGAAGTTGTTTTGTCACCTACCTTATATCCTCTTTTCCACTGTGGAGACCATAGGGTACCCAAATCCACATATAAATTATGTCCCTGTTACCAGTTTTGAATTTTCATTACATTGACTAGCTATTCCATTAATTTTATAGTAGAAGTATTCAAACATACATAGTAATCAATTATATAAATTATTCGTTCTAATTAACATGCAAACATTCCCACCATGAATGCATTCAAACCATGCTTAGTAATTCATGCACAACAACAATTCCATAACAATAATTGAAACAAACATATAACAAAAATAAAATCCATGGCATTCATTCATGCACCATTGAGACACTTATCTTTTAAAGGTAAATGTTCTCCAACCGGCTACAAGTGAAGGATGTTACTCCCAACCACATGCACTCTATCAAACTTGTTCTTTCTTTCTAAGAAGCCATTATCGAGATAGGGATATCAACCCACAAGGGGTGGATTATTGATTCTTTTACTCAAACATACTCACACTACCCAAAGGTGCATAACCCCCCCATAACTATCCCCACCACTGCACCCATCCCCCATCATCTTGCACAACACAAGGGATGAGACCCCTTTCTTTGCTACGCAATCCTTGAATTCGTCCCCATCCCCTTTTAGTGCTCCAACATAATCCAATCAGGGGGTCTCCATGTTAGAGTCCCAAGCAATCTAGTTGCATGCCAAGTTTCTCTCACATGGACACCAAGGCCATCTACACCAGTTTATCAGGGTACTCCGTGTGAGGGGTTATGAAACACACGTTTTCCTTTTTTACTTATCAACCATAGATACCATAGCACAAAGGACCCCCCTTCCTCAATGATGCAATGTTTGATGAATGAATGATTAATGAGTGAGTTTCTAACAAGTTATATGCATGATGTTTTTTTGACAAGTGGCTTTCCCACAAGTGACCACTTTTCCCCTTTTAAACCCAAATTAAGATAATTATTTCATGATTAATTAAGGTGACACCCTACACCATGGTTAAAATAATTTGGGTTAAAGAGGACAACGAAGGCTAAGGACATTAACTACGGTCATTATCCCTTAGCCCCTCTCACTTCCCCAACTTGTGGATCATTTCTCCCCATTTCTTATTTGTCCTTCTCCACTTGCAGCTGTTAGGGATTTTTATATTAAAAAAATTGTACAATATTTACAATATCTATGGTCTCTTGGACCATATAATTATGGCATCTAGCCTTTACATCATTACATACATATTCCCATGTTGGGGTAAAAAAAGAGGTGCAACATGTTTCCATCAATTCATAGTTTTCATCAAATAATGAACAATTTTTTTCTTCCTACAACACATCATTGGGTACTATAGAGGAATCCCTTATGAATGAAACACTGAGTATACTTTTACAATAGCGGGATGCTAAGATTGACTAATTTTAAGAGGTCAAGTAACAACATGCTAACCTTACACAATCTAAGAAGAACTTGACATATAAAGGAAAGAAGAATACCCAGGAAAACTATACCACTGGCCTCAATGCAATAGACAATTTATTGTCCAGTCCTTATAATTTTCCTTTCTAAAGAGTCGTACCGCATAGATGAAAGGGGGAGTATGTTCCAAAAATACTATTTATAGAAGCACAATCTCACCACTCATCACTCATCGCCCTTCAAAAGTAAAAGTTAGTACAAAAATATAAAAAAACCCCTATAACCAACACAACATTTTTTAGTCACCCATTGCTACCATCATCACTACTATACAATGCATCTCACAAGCCTGAAACACCTATAACCACACAATAATGAAGAACCCGACATATAAATTTTTATTGTTAACATTCTACCATTTTTCCCGTTTTAAAATTACACACATAATCTTGTCATCAAGTAGATTTTAGGGTGACTTTTGAAAGAATTTTAACTTACAATCAAACTAGCAATCTCCATTAAAGTACATGAATGGGAGCATATGGGGTAAATTTTTAATCACTGTATGTGTAGTGGACGAAGATGAGGTGATTTTGGGACCATTTTCTTGTATCCCACCAAAGGACCACATTGATCCCTGAGGACAAAGTGTGAGAATCTCATGTGCATATGAACATATATGGAGGAGCCACCACACATAGGTCATGGGTATTGGCTAGTGCACATGTGCAATGTATAACATTGGGTTTGCTTGATGGAACATTTGACATAGAAGAGAGCCACCCCTACATATAACTATGGAGCGACTTCATTGTGCACAAGATTTTTTTATTTCATTCTCCTTATGTCCACATACAAGTGAAGTAAAATCATATAAGGGTAGAACTATTTGAGATATCACCATGTGAAGTTGGCATTGCCCTATGTGTTTTTTGAGGATAATCCAAACAAAAGCAATGGTCATCTCGTGTTCATTGATGAGTTAACACAAAAATAATATCCCTTTTCGGAAATAACACTCGAAAAACACTCACAAAGTAAAATGCCTTATAACATATAATAAAAATGATAGTAATAATAATAACTACCTAATTTAAATTACAATACATGGAAACAACAAATTTAATTAGGGTAGAATATAGTCTCGTGTATGGGACTAATGTTAGATGCTATTAGAAAGCACATGACCCCTTGGAGGTAGCCTCGACGATGACCACAAGGGTATTACCTTTCTTGTAGGTACTATTTAGGTTGAAACTACCTTTTGGTCCTATAGTAAGACCTAAAACTGCTTTGAATTGGGTAAGAGCTCATCTTCATGAGACATAAGGAAACAAGTTAGTGGCCCAAGGCCCAAAGATATGTAACCTACCTCCTGTAGATAAGGAGCAACTCATTTAAAGTGATATGGTTTTCCTTAAATAAGAGTGATGAATCAACTCATATCCACAATGATGCTATCCTCAATGTTAATTAACAGAGTACTCTATCTACTCTAGGTTTTTTACTTTACAATGGGTTTTGATGGGAATACTCTATAAGATTTCCAACCAGATTTAGAACAAAATAAGATGGAAAATATTATAAAAAAAATTAAAAACATAAAATGAAAAGGTAGAATTTCTGGACCACACTTTAAATATTAAATAATAAATTGATTAACAACCTATTAATAATAAAATTTTCCACCTTAAAAGAGATACATCAAATTCACATTGAAGACCGTCACAACAAATTCACATAAAAAACGTGTAGAACCTTACCATACTTTTTTTATTTTTTATTTTTATTTTATTTATTTATTTTTTTCAGAAAAAAAAGCTAATCCTTGATATTCATTTAGAATCAAGGGAAATGGTTACATATCCAGCGAGCAAAGAA
Source organism: Pseudotsuga menziesii (assembly GCA_001517045.1). Classification (NCBI taxonomy): domain Eukaryota; kingdom Viridiplantae; phylum Streptophyta; class Pinopsida; order Pinales; family Pinaceae; genus Pseudotsuga; species Pseudotsuga menziesii. Next base: position 550,637 of record LPNX010704905.1, on the reverse strand, counting down.
ACAAAGCAGTACCCGGTCCAAGATCTGAACAGTCCATAATCAACCCAGCCCTTGATACAATATGAGTCATATAGTGATGCTGGATCAGACTAACACTGTCACCAAGATATAGGTGCGCGACAAAAGACAACATTCCTCCACAAACATCAAACACGACAATAGAGAACACAAAATGAATCCATACCTCTTATCCCGGGAGGCTCTCTCGGGATGACTAAGTCAAGTATAGGTGCACTATGAAACAAAAACATAGTGCCCGAGAAAGGAGATTGAGCTCCAACAAATCAGTTGAAGACACAAAGGAGACAAGCTCCAACAAATCAACTGAAGAAACAATGGAGACAAGCTCCATCAAAAGCTCTAAAAGAGCTGTAAATTGCCTCCCCCAATAATATACTTTTCATAGCATTCCATGAAGGAAAGGTGGCCTGAGGCCAAGGAGAGAGCCTCCTTGGATAAGACCTCTGCCCTCATGTTGTGCTCTCTATACACATGCTGAAAGTCCAGTGTGAGGAAAGAGTTTTTCAACAAAGCAATATTGTCACACCAATAAACCAAGTCTAAATTAGAAAGCGTTGCTTTGTTTTTAGCCTAGTTGATTACCACAGAAGAGTCTCCAAAGATATGTAAAGAAGGAAGACCGATAGCTTCAACGAAGTAGAGCAATACCCATAATGCCAAGAGTTCAGCGTTGGTGTTAGTACTATGACCGCATCCCAACTTAAGATTAAACGAATGCACATGACTAGTAGCAAGAAATATACCAGCTCCACCAATTGAAGATGTTGCAGCTCCCTCAAAGAATCCAAATGGATACACCAAAACTGGTTTAGGCCCCCACCAATGTAACTTTTTTAGCTTTGACCGTGACAGGATAATAGTTCAACAGAGACAAAATACGCTGACAAGTAGAGGAGGGAATTGCATCATTGTCTTCGAAGATAGAGATATTGCGAGTATTCCAAATACTCCAAAATAATGAATAATGGCAGATGGTAGTTGACCAAATCACTATGAAACCAATCTTCCAGATTAAGCAAGAGAAAACATTAAAACCTTCGATATACCTGTCCAAACTTTTTACTAAGCAAGAGAAAACATTAAAACCTCCGATATAGCTGTCCAAACTTTTTACTAAACCAGTCCCAATAGTTAGGGGTGAAAGGACACTTTAGAAAAAGAGGAGAGACAGATTCCTCATCGCCGAGGCATAAGCAGCATCTAAATAAAAGCCCACACAACCAAAGAACCGTACAAAACTTTTGAATAAATGAAAAAGCCCACACAACCAAGACCATAAATTCACAACAAAGACCATAAAAACTTTTGAATAAATAAAAAAAAGCCCACACAACCAAAGAAACCCTAACCCTTTTTTTCAGGAAGAAAAAATGTTGTCCTTGTTATTCTTATTAAGAATCAAAGGGCATCAATAGCGCCATCCCAGTAGTGGGTTACATATATGACAATAAGTCTCATCCAGTCGCAGCCAGGGGGAAAGGCTAGACAATAGAGTAAAGTATCCCATCAGTAGAACTGTCTCATCATGGAGGGGATCAATCTCATCAACCCCGTCTACCGATAACCAAAGGGATCAGATCAACAATCTAAAAGAGGCCCTCAAAGAGCAGCAAATCAACAAATCAAATAGAGGAGTAAGCTCCCCGAACAAGACTCAAGCGCTGAAAGGTATCATATGAGACCAAATGGTCCTCCATAAACTCAAAGAAACAGTGATAACCGGAGATAATGAGAGAGCAGTTTTAGAGAGACGGTCTGCAATCAGATTGTGTTCTCGGTAGATATTGCTGAACGACAGATCCTCAAAGCTATAAAGAAACCCTAACCCTAGCTGTACACAGCGTACGGACCGCAAACCTTCATAAGAACTTACTCCGTGATCATCGCACCCCATATCGTCGCCTTCCAACCGGTCCCCAGCTCTGCGCTACAGGAGTTTATTCATCTATCCGGATCGCCCCTTCCAGGTAAATTAAATATCATTCAAATCCCTCATTCATAAAATACTGTCTTTTCGTTGAAATCCCTCATTCTTTAAATTTCTTTGAAATCCCTCATTCATTCAGAAAGTTCTGTATTTTCTTAAGCCCCTCTCCATTTCACGGAGGATGATGTCTATTCATTTGAAGATATGGAAACGATTGATCACCAAACAACTCCCAGCATCATGCCAGAGCCCCTCAATCGTGACTGCTCTGTTTCCTTTTCTTACCGTTTATGCAAAACCACACATAAAATTTGCTAATTTCTGTAACCAAAGGGCAATGCTATCCTCCTCTCCACCATACGGGGGTGTTGTTACTGATTTTCTCATCAGCAAATGCGGTTTAACAGACGAAGATATCACAAAAGCCTTTAGACATCACAATAGCTTGCTTCGTGTAAAATCGACCCAGACTTTGGAAAAAGTTTTGGAGTTGTTAAATGGCTGCGGTTTGACCAAACCTGCCCAGGTTCGAAGGGTGGTCCTTCGTAACCCCAGGCTTCTATTTTTAAAATCCGAAAAAAATGTTAAGTCTAAGCTCAACTTCTTCAGGACTTTCATGAAAGGGGAGGATCTGTCCAAACTAGTTATTAATGATGCAAGGGTATTTCAGAGCAGCGAGGATAAGATTAAATCTACAATTTCAGTTTTGCAAAGATTGGGCGTTGAGGGTGAAGCGTTATCACATTTAGTGGCGAAGACGCCCTGTTTGGTGATGACTTCAGAGGAAAGACTTATGGATTTATTTAAATTGGTGGAGAATCTCGGGTTAAAGAGGGGATCAAAGTCATTTGCAGCTGGTATTCATGCGCTTTGGGGAAGAAGGAAAGAAAAAGTAGAACGAAGACTTCACTGTTTGAGCTGTTTAGGTTTTTCCGAAAAACAAATTTCGGCATTATCTGCTCGGGATCCGCGGTTTCTGGGGTTGACAGAGGAAAGATTGAAGCGTAATGTAGATTTTCTGGTCAAGTCTATGGGACTTTCATTGTCTAAATTATTGTCGTTTCCAGCTTTGCTTAGTTTCAGCTTGGAGAAGAGGATAATTCCTCGGTATAGTGTAATGGAGGCATGGAAGAGTATGCAAGTGCAAGAGTTGAAAAGAGGGATGTGTCCATCAATAAGTAGTTTTCGTTTGACAGAAAAACTTTTCTTGGAGAAATATGTTAACCATGGCCCTGAATCCTCAATTCTGCTGGATATTTACCATGGCAGAAAATCTGAAAAGTTGATTGATAAGGATACACGCAGTCACTGTGACTCGATGGAAGATATTTACAGTAGTTCTTAGAGTTCATCAGGAGTTTCCACATGAACTTTTCTCTGCAGTCGTTTTTTTTAAGTTCTTTCTTTTCTTCAGCTGTCCGAGAACACGAAGACTTCCATCTTACAACAGTTTTACAACTTCTTGGGTTGGCTTCTCTTGGCACAATAAACTCCATAATAGAGCTGTTGCAAATTGTAATGTCAAAGTCACACAGCTGCCAGCTAGTATTTTTGATATAAACGTGTAATTTGACAGTATTGCTTCTTTCGTTTCAATTATGGATAGAACTCACTCTCCTTTCTGTCCTCCATTTGCCTTTAACTGTGTAATTAGACTTTTTTATATCGGCAGAAAACCAGATAACCGACATTATTTTGTTCTCAGCGCCTTCTGTTGTGGTCTAACTTGCATTTATATAAAGGTATGCTTGTCAGCAGCGACATCAGTTTTACAAATACAACCAAATTTAGATGACTCATCAATGAAAATTTTATTTTTGTGGATGGTTTGTTCTTAAAATGTTCGGCGATTTTGTTCATGATTTTAAATGAGTAGGTCAGCTTTAATATACTATGCCTGGTTCATTTTTATGATTTTACAGTTGGGTTTCTCACCAATAATATGCATTTTGGATAAACAAAGTTTTCGACTCTCACTAGTTCTCTGTCATCTTTTTACACATTCTCTTTCTGTACGATATATGGGCAGTAGTCTAATATATACTCTTCTTTTGCAGAACTCAACGGCAAGTCAAGTAATTCAACATTATACTATATTTTTAAGGTCATTCAAGTATCCTAGGGTTTATCTTGGTGCCTTGCAGTCTTGTAAGTGTCAAATTTTGAAGCCCTTTGTGCCATGCAAACCTTCAATTTTATTTGGATACACAGATGTAACCCACATTACTTTTTTAGACTTCCTTTTATGCGTCAACATGGCAAAGAATAAAATTAAAATTCAGTTTTGCACCATTGCCGGTTGTAGGCATCTCCAGTAATATTATTTTTAACTGTTATATTTAAACTTATTGTCTCAACGACAAATTTAGATGGCAACGTGTGAACCTCTTGTGGGCAAAGGCCATTGCTTGGGTTCTTTATGGCCTTGCATTTCTTTCTATGATAATTTTTCTACTTCCTTCAATGTCAAATCACTCTAAATATTCCCATGCAATCCATCCGTATATTATTCAACCTTTCACAGTGTAACACATTCCATATCCTTTGTATTGAGAATAATGCAAAATGCCACAGATTTCCTTTAGTGGAGGGCATCCATATGACTTGCCTTCCCAAACAGCCAAACTTACCAAAACCTTCAGGAAGGTTTACCAATTGCTTGCATTGCAACAGGTTCAACTTAAACAGCTGAATTTGTCAAATATTTCAGATAACCTTTCACGAGTTCTTGCATCTGCACATGTTCCAACTTCTAAACCTCTCAATGCTACCAGGGAGCCAAAACCATTAGTCAGTTGCTTTTAACTTGAACATTTTCCAAAAAGAAGGGAAGTCTGCAAAAAAACGTTGGCTAACCTTGACAAGCTCCCGCATCTTAACATTTTGTTTTCTCTGCTTATGGAGAATGATAATTGTCGAAAGTTGACATCTCCAAACAAGTTGTCCAAAATCTGGAGTTGTTGATGATTAAGATTTGGCATTTCCTTTTTCCAAATATGTGTGTTCTTGTGTAGTCCAATTGGATCTCGAGGGATGATAAGTGTATGTTTCTTAGTTTATCATGGAATTTGCAGCTGCTTAAGGGCACTTGAGAACATTTTGTTTTATTTTATTCGAGGGATGATAAGTGTATGTTTCTTAGTTTATCATGGAATTTGCAGCTGCTTAAGGGCACTTGTGAACATTTTGTTTTATTTTATTCATTTGTTTTCTAGAGAAGAACTTTGGAGCTTGGGCAGTTATAGTACTTAGGAAATATAGTCCATTTTTATAGTTAAAATCATGTCAAACAACTACAAGAATGTTTTTTATCTTGAATTTTTGTAAATTAGGATTATTGAAGAATGTTGTTGTAAAAGGACTTATATTTATGCTAGAACATTGCAGTTTGACATTGCCATTCATGATAATAGTGAAGTTCGACATAATAGTGAAGTTTGACATGATTATTCGTGGAAAAAAAATGGTTTCCTGGTTGTGTAATTTACCAATGATATTAATAAGTATGTTCCTTTAGCTCCAAGGGTGAGTTCAACGGGCCATGAGCCAAATGTGATATCTCTTCCTCGATGTAGGAGGAGGGGTCATGAGTTTGATTCTATTCGATTCCTTTGGGGTGAGATGCTTGTAACTTAGGCAATGCTGGTTTACCTCGGGTACCATCCTCAAAATAGGGAGAAGTGCTCAGCAGCCAAAAGAATTGGGCAACCTTGACAAGCTCCTACATCTTAACATTTTGTTCTCTCTAATTATGAAGTTAACGTCTCCAAACAAGTCCAAAATTTGGACTTGTTGATGATTAAGATTTGGCATTTCTCTTTTCCAGATATGAGAGTGGAGGGATGATAAAAATGTACACGTGTTTCTTAGCTTATGATGGGATTTGTAGTTGCTTAAGTGCACTGGAGAACATTTGTTTTATTTTATTCATTTGTGTAATTTTCTAGCGTAGAACTTTGTAGATAGGGCACTTAACTCGTTTAGTTATAGGACTTAGGAAAGAGGGTCCATTTTTATAGTTAAAATCATGTCAAACAACTAGAAGAATGTTTGTATCTTGTATTTTTGTAAATTAGGATTTTTGAAAAAGTCTTTATGTTAAAATTTGTAATTTAAGATTATTGAAGAATGTTATTGTAAAAGGACATATATTTATGCTAGAACATTGCAGTTTGACATTACCATTCATGAGAATACTGAAGTTTGACATGATTATTCGTGGAAAAAAATGGTTCATTGGTTATGCAATTTACCAATGATACTAATAAGCATGTTCCTTTAGCTCCAAAGGAGAGTTCAACTGGCCATGGGCCAAATGTGATATCTCTCCCTCGATGTAGGAGGAGGGGTCATGAGTTTGACTCTATTTGGTTCCTTTGGGCTGCGATGCTTGGAACTTAGGCAATGCTGGTTTTCCTTGGGTACCATCCTTAGAATAGGGAGAAGTGCTCGGTGGCCGAAAGAATTGGGCAACCTTGACAAGCCCCTACATCTTAACATTTTGTTCTCTCTGATTATGGAGATGGAAAATTATTGAAAGTTGACATCTCCAAACAAGTTGTCCAAAATCTGGACTTGTTGATGATTAAGATTCGACATTTCTTTTTTCCAAATATGAGTGTGGAGGGATGATAAATCTACATGTTTCATAGCTTATGATGGGATTTGCAGTTGCTTAAGTGCACTCAAGAATATTTTTGTTTTGTTTTGTTCATTTGTGTAAATTTTCTAGGGAAGAACTTTGGAGATGGGGAACTTAACTCTTGTAGTTATAGTACTTAGGAAAGAGAATCCATTTTTTCATCGAGAGTGGCGAGATGTTTACAACCTTGTATAGGGGAGATGGTGTCACATTACTTAACTCTTATAGTTATAGTAATTAGGAAAGAGAGTCTTTTTTTGCACCGGGAGTAGTGAGGTGTTTACAAGGTAGTATAGGGGAGATGTTGTTGCGTTATGTAACCTAACGTTCCCACATTTTCCTATAACTTTAAAAAAAATCATATCGACTCATAAAATAAAATAAAACCAATATAGATCCATCTTAAACTTGGATCTATTAAGTAGTGAGAGAGATCTAATTTTGTGAGGTGTAAACATTTTCTTGATGTGGAAAAATTAAGATAAAAAATTTACATCTCAAAAAATTTGATCCCTCTCGACGCTTTTTAGAACCGTGTATAAGATGGATCTATACTGGTTATAGGTAAGATCATGTCAAACAACTAGAAGAATCTCTTTATCTTGAAATTTTGTAAATTAGGATTATTGAAGAATGTTGTTAAAAACATATATTTACGCTAGAACGTTGCAATTTGACATTACCATTCATGAGCAAAATGAAGTTTGACATGATTATTTGAGGGAAAAATATTGTTCCCTTGTTAAGCAATTTACCAATGATACTAATAAGAATCTTTACCTCCAAGGGTGAGTTCAGGTGGTCATGAGCCAAACACAATATCTCTTCCTTGATGTATGAGGGGTCATGAGTTTGATTCTATTTGATTCCCTTGGAGTGAGATGCTTGGAATATAGGCAATGTTGGTTTACCTTGGGTACCATCCTCAAAATAGTGAGAAGTACTTGGGTTTTCCCAAATAATGCATTCATTGTATTAATACTTGATAAGAGATGTTTTATTCTAACACCAAAATCATATTTCATAAGTTTTAATGACTTGACCTTAATATTTATATTTGCATTGTGCTTGCAAGATGCTATTGATAATGTTACAATGTTGTTTTTCATCATTATAAAACAAGTAATAGTAATTCCATTTTTGGATGATGTTACTTGTAGATTGCTTAAGTTCATCATTTTTGGATATATAAATAGGAGAAAAGTAAAATTTGTAGAGGTGTGGCTGAACAAATTATATAAAAATTATATAATGGATAGAAAGGCTAGTTAATGCTTTGAACATTTCTTTTAGGTTTTGCAAACATTATCCAAATTATAATCATAGAGTTAGACTCCAAGTCACATAAGAAAAGCCAATTTTAAAATGAACAAGACAAGCATGTTTTGTAGATCAACTTAAACAATTCCCAAACAAAGGTTCGTTCTTTTGCACATTTGGAAATCACTTTTCAACCATCATGCCCTATTTGGAGGAGTGTTGAGTACTTCAAAATTTTAGCTTTTAGATGTCAATGAAAAAGGTTTCAATTACAAGCAACAATTTAGAGCAATTATCTAATAATGTAATTTAGTAGTTTTGATTTCTTGGTCATGACAAGCAACCAAAACTAGTCTATATGTTAAGGAAAACAAACGAGAAGTCTCTAGAACACTTATAATTTAATACTATCATTAATTTTATTAGGCTTTTATCTTCATTTAATTACAACTATCAAAATAACGACATTGCATGCTATCATTATTGTTGCGTGGGAGGAGTGGAGCTTGCCATTGTTACCTTATTAGAATGCAATATAATAAGAGTAACATAGATAATTGGTTCACAAGTCACTTGTAATTGGTGAGTTTTATTCTTTTTTTTCTATTTTATTTTATTTTTCATATCAAGAAGTGAAGTACAATGCAATACTATTTAATAGTTTAACAATCTTTGTGACATACTATAGTAGAGATTTTGCAACTTTAATTTGTTTTTCCTATTTTTCTTTTGTTTTATACGAGTAGAAATTTTTAGGCAGCATTCATTATCATGAGACGTTTCCCCATTTCCAAACACAATATTTTGAAAGTAGAAACATTTTTTCATTAAGTTAAAAAACAACCTTTATTGTCATTGATAATTTGTAATATTCTTATCCAAAGAAGATCTTGCAATATTTGAAAGCACAACACACCAACATAAATTTGTTGAGATATCTTGGATAATATTTAGTGAGCACAGAAGTTTTGTTCATTGTGTTATTTGATGGAATATTGTAACACTATAGTTCTTACCACTTAGATTTATATTTCTTGAAATATCTCTCCATACCTAGTTAGAGTAATTAATCTAATTAGTCATAGTTCATATGGACAAGCTCTTATGATACTGGAGCCAAATCCTTATGGCCCGTTATCCCAAATCACAATTAATTCATTTTGTGGTGGTTAATGCAAATCACAATTTGGATTCTAACAAAGCCAAATTATTTGTTAGAGTCGAAGTAAATGAGGGTGTTGTTTCTAAAAGGGTTCAACCTTGAGCTTAAGGACAAATTTATCCAATTCAACAAGAATATCAAATTATTATTAAATCTACAAGATATAAAAAATTGTGCACAAGCCTTAGGGGTTAGATCAACCAGTTATCACTAATGTTTTTGAGCATTTAGCTAGTTCCAAGTTGTTAGGTGCTCGGTTTGGTTCCCTTGGGTAGGTGCATTGGTCTACATCGATATGTTTATTAAGGATGCCATTCACAGATGCATGGAAGCATCCCTCCAGTTTTCCCAAGAGAATATTTATTTGGGAAAAAACTTACGTTGGGTTGTGGTCTAGCGACAACATGGAGTGGTTGTTGTGGCAATAACCTAGGTTCAAACGATGATGGGCATGCTCCTCCCCTACTTGTGGTTTGTCAGGTTTGTCTATTGATTATATTGAATATTGTTGATGCAGTCTTCAAGCAAATTATTGTATGGCATTGGCAAGGTACTGACAAGTCCTATTCTTACATAAGTGAGCTTATTTCAGGGTTATTGTTTGTAGAAATATGAGTTCCCATTAAAAAAATAAAAACACAACACTATGTACAAGCACCCATTAACAATTCAATGTTGTGAGGTGGTTCGTGCACACTTGATGTTGCAATAGCTAATAAAGTTAATACACACGTGAGCTTGACATACATCGATCAATCATTTTAGTTTCCATTTTAATCCAATATCTCGATAATTAACAAAAAAAACACAACTTATCTTCATTAGGTTATAATGTGCAAATGTGAAGTCCCCAATAGGCAAATCACAAACAAAATGAAATGTTTTAAGATTTGTAAATGCAGTCACTAATGAGCGACCACATAATGAGATACCTTGAAATTTATATATTTATTTCATTTTTGGTAGTAAATAATCTAATGTTTACTTGTTTGTTCATTGATATATATTTTTGGTCAGTCTACATTATATTAACTAGTCGAAACAAAAAAGTTACAGAAGAAACCATCCTAGACATATGGTTGGGTGGTCTAAAATTACCACCCAAACCTGTTAAAAACAGTAAGCAAATCAGTTCTTAACAAAATAAGGCACAAAAACCCATTCAGAGGATGGGGGCCGAGTACAAAACTTAACAATTCAGATGAGTTTCATAGATATAGACAAATAAATAGTAATATGGATATAAACTAAAATAAATTGAAATTTTCAGAACGAGCAAGAGAAACCGAGGTAAGCCTAACAGTATGTAGATCTTCATCATCTCCAAGCTTAAGGGTCCGGGTTCTCCTGGTTCTCCTCAATGATTGAACAACCCCCATAGAACGCTTCATCAGTCGAAGGTTCAGATTGCTTAACAGGAATAGGAGAGGTTTTGCGAACCGGTACCTCAATGTCATGTACTCATTTGTGATGCAGCTGAGTGATTGTGGACAACGTCGAAAACGGAATGGACGATGAGTGAGGCGTAGCCGGTATTGATCCCATATCCATTGAAACCGTGGGTACCGCTACTCCCTTCTCCTTACATACAGAGTCCCATAGCCAGTGGTGTCCCGTCTATTGAGCTGAGGGTAGAGTTCAATAAGCTTGGTTTTTTCCTGTAAAACAGAGCTTCTAGTGGAGTTCCAAGTTCCAACCATCTCCTGCACTCATGGAGGAGATGGAAAAAAATAGAATGGAAAAGGAAGCACAAGGAGGCATGGACTTGGTCTTCCTTTGGGAGCAGTCTGTGACCAGCCTATTGTAAATTTTACTTTCTTATTTTTATAAAAAAGGCTCTTCAACCGTTTCTGTGAAAAAAAACATCCTTAGATCCCCAAGCGTACGGTTACCCACATAATTTGGCTTGGGATCATTTAAGAAACTTTGTGATCCAATCATAATATCATTGTTTGCGGTCTCATAGTCACTTATTTTAACCATGGGCACTAGGCCATTAAGCATAGGTATGATCTAGCCTAGAATTCACTTGCACCTAGGGAAAGGACTAGAAAGCATGAGTTTATGGAGAATTCTCAATTTTCGTCCATCAATTATTTGCATAGCTAGTGCATTGTTTATATTTCTCTTCCTCAATACAAATGACCTAAAATAATTCATTGGCTCCCAGGGAGAGGACTAGAAAGCATGAATATCTAGAAAATGATCAAATTGCACATGTCAATTTGTTGCATAGCTAGTGCACTACTGAGATTGCTCTTCCTTAGTGTAAATGAAGTTGTGTTGTCACCTACCTTATATCCTCTTTTCTACTGTGGAGACCATGGGGTACCCAAATCCACATATAAATTATGTCCTTGTTACTAGTTCTAAATTTTCATTACATTGACTAGTTATTCCATTAATTTTGTAGTAGAAGTATTCAAACATATATAGTAATCAATTATATAAATTGGCCATTCTAATTAGTATGCAAAAATTCCTACCATGAATGCATTCAAACCATGCTTAGTAATTCATGCACAACAACAATTCCATAACAATAATTGAAACAAACAGATAACAAAAATAAAATCCATGGCATTCATTCATGCACCATTGAGACACTTATCTTTTAAAGGTAAATGTTCTCCAACCGGCTACAAGTGAAGTATGTTCCTCCCAACCACATGCACTCTGTCAAACTTGTTCTTTCTTTCTGAGAGGTCATTGTCGAGATAGGGATATCAACCCACAAGGGGTGGATTCTTGATTCTTTTACTCAAACATACTCACACTAACCAAAGGTGCATAACCCCCCCCATATCTATCCCCACCCTTGCACTCATCCCCTTCAGCGTGCACAACACAAGGGATGATACCCCATTCTCTGCTACGTAGTCCTTGAAGTCGTCCCCATCCTGTTCTAGTGCTCCAACATAGGCGAATCAGGGAGTCTCCATGTTAGAGTCCTAAGCAATCTAGTTGCATGCCAAGTTTCTCTCACATGGACACCAAGGCCATATGCACCAGTTTATCGGGGTACTTTGTGTGAGGGGTTATGAAACACACGTTTTCCTTTTTTACTTACCAACCATAGATACCATAGCATAAAGGACCCCCCTTCCTCAATTATGGAATGATTGCTAAATGAATGATTAATGAGTAAGTTTCTATAATCTAGGTCGTGCCCAGGTGCATGCTGGGGATGATAGTCAACTAAATGAGTTGAGCATTGTTATGGCATAAGCATAAAAAAGAACAAGTAAAACAAAATATACACTATATCGACAGAAAGTATGCACACAGACAATATGCAAGAATTTGAACCATTTCAATTAATACTCCTTTTCCATGAAAGGTGGATCAATATGATTAATGTATAATACAATAGTGTACATTTTTATATAGAATGCTGAGACGCTTGGGTGACTACCCGTTACATTCAGTTGCAAAAGAAGTTATAACGGTTCAGAAGTTCAACCATCGTATATGACTGGAAGATAGAGAGATACTCTGTCGATGTTCAACAGTCGTTGATTTCAATAATGCATGTGGATATATTGTATATCGAGCACGGAACCTGTCGAGGTTGTCATAGTCGGTTGTGTCGAGGTTCAGACTTGTCGAAGCCGATAGTGAACTTGACAAATTAGTCGAAGTAGTCGAAGTGCTAAAATTTGTCGAAGTTTGACAACATGCCAACTGTTGGTTGGATCATTCCTCCCTCCTTAAGAAACAATGGTATCCATTGTGTATTCGTTCAGGTGAGGAAACTTGTTGTTTATTTCAGTATCATAGTACCATTTTTCTTGTACGGGGAGTTGTCCAACTTTAGCCACTTGAAACAAGGGAATGGAGTTCATCCTTGTCTAGCGTATGTGTCATCCCACAATGGTGTCGCCAAGGAGAGGTTCCTGAACATCTGGATGGATGTCGACCGGTTTTGCTATCTGTAAGTTGTTATGTTCCAACAATGGTGCATGGTATGGTCGAAGTAGATCTACATTAAATACTAGATGCAGGACAAGGCATGCAGGAATGTCGAGCTGAAAATCATTTTCTCCAATATGTTTAAGGATATTGTATGGACCATATCACAAAGTTTTCAGCTTTATGTATGGGCCAGTGAAGCGCTCCTTCTTTAGATGTAACCAGACCTGATCCCCAATCTAGAATGAATGAGGAATACAATGCTTATCGTGTTGGGCCTTATCTTTTTCATTAGCTCGTTTCAACATTTCCTGTTCTTTCTTCTGGATGTTGTAGATTTTATCTCTGAACTTTAATTCTTTCTCAATTTCTTGTCCTTTGAAGTCAGTGTCGTTCGACTATGTCGTGGAACTAATCAAGTCAATAGGCGTTGAGGGCTGAAATCCATAACATATCTCGAATTAAAATATTACTCGTAGAACTGTGTTGAGCACAATGATAGCTGTGTTGTATGTATGGAAGGTTGTCGTCCTATATCCGATGATGCTTGTGCTTGTACATGCGAAACAATTGTAATACCAAGGGATTTACAAGTTTTGTCTGTCTGCGGATGGAAGGTTGTCGACAAAGAAAGTCTCGTGTCAAGTTGTTTCTAGAGAGTTTTCCAAAAGGTGCTGACAAATATAGCACCTTTGTCGGAAATAATGTTCGTCGGAAGGCCATAATGTTTCCAAACATGTTCAAATAAGAACTGAGCAGTTTGTTTTGTTGTTGTAGTCTTCTTGCATGGTATGGGTATAGCCATCTTGGAAAATTTGTCGACTACTACTAAGATCGCGTCATGCTGATGTTTGCTAGTAGGATATCTTGTCAAGTAGTCCATAGAAATAGATTCCCATGGTCGACTAGGAATTGGAAGGGGTGTGTACAGTTCTTGTCGCCGATTCCGCTGTTTAACAATGGCACAAATTATGCATGATCGAATGTACTTGTTGACGTCAGATTTAAGTGACGAAAAATAAAAGTACCTTTGGAGGATAACAAGTGTTTTTGCGACTCCAAAATATTATGTAGTCTTGTTGTAGTGTGCGTCCCAGATGAGCTTCTATCAGTGCTCACTAGTCGATACACAAAGCTATCCAAGCTTGTATAGCAAGGTGTCCTTCAGGAAGTAGTTGATAGTAGACAATGTGTCAGACTGAAGCTGTCGATAAATTGCGGAGAAGTCATAGTCTACTTAATACAATTGTGTCCAAGTAGTGGCGTTGTAACCCTGCATACCCATCATTGTAGACAATAGAGTAATGGGTGGTCGACTGAGACAATCGACTACGACATTGGCTTTGCATTTTTTATATTTAATCACCAACTGAAATTGTTGCAAGTAATTAATCCACTTGATTTTTCGAGTTTTCTATAGTTTTGACTGGGATAGGGCGAACTATAAAGGATTATGGTCAGTAAGAATGACTGTTTCCTTGCAAAAAATGTAGTGTATCCATTTCTTAAGGGCTTGCGCAATGGCGTACAGTTCTTTTTCATACATCAAATACTTTTTAACAGTGTCGTTTAAAGTTTCGAAATGAAACGCAACTAGGTGACCTGACTGTGTGATCACTGAGCTAAGGGCATAGTCCGAGCGTTCGTCTCAATCTCAAAGGGCTGATGTAAATCAAGTAACACAAGTACTGGTGTAGTACAAATATTGCTTTTGGGTTGTTCAAAAGCTTGTTGTTGTGTCGGTGTCCATTTGAAAACAATTTTCCCATTTCCTTTTGTCAATTGATTCAAAGGCCATGCGATGTGACTGAAACCAAGTATGAACCGTCAATAAAAATTCGCCAAACCAAGAAAACTTCTTAGTTCATGAATGTTTTGAGAAATGGGCCAATATTTGAGGATATGTACTTTTTCTGGGTCGACATGAATGTTTGCAGAGTCAATTACGTACCCCAAATATTTGATGTTGGTCATCGAAAATGAGCATTTTTTTTATGTTCAGATATAGTCGATGTTGCTGGAGAGTGTTGAAGACTTGTCGAATATGTTTGACATGTTCTTCTCATGATCGACAGAAAATCAAGATATCGTCGATATAGACAATGAAACACTTGTTGATGAAGGGTCGTAGAAGGTCATCCATATATCTCATGAAGGTTGCAGGTGCATTGGTTAAGCCGAAAGGCATGACTAACCATTTAAACAATCCTTCCTTGGTCTTGAAAGAAATTTTCCATACATCAGTGGACTCGATTGGGATTTGATGATATCTCGACTTAAGGTCAAGCTTCATAAAGAACTTAGAACCTTTCAGACAGTCGGTGAGTTCGTCTATTCTTGGAAGAGGGTATCTGTTCTTTACTGAAATTTTGTTGAGAGCCCAATATTCGATGCACATGCGCCAAGTCCCATCTTTCTTTGGAACTAGGACGGCTGGACTTCCACAAGGAGAGGACCTGGGGTGGATGTGATCTTTGTTGATAAAATCATGGATTTGTTTGTGAATCTCTTCGTTCTCAAGAATGTATATTCTGTACACAGATGCGTTAGGTAATGAAGAACCATGAATAAGTTCAATGGACTATTTTACTTGACAATGTAGAGGTACCCCGTTTGGATATTGAAATATGTTCTGGTATTCCTCAAGAATGTGGTCGATCTGTTGCTGTTGTTGGGAGCTGCACTGGTCGGTAAGTCGACTTGTTGCTGTAGTCTTTCTGGAATGCTGAGGCTTTATCATAATTAATGCGAACTTATGAGCACGATTGATAAGCTTCTTTGTTTGTTTGGCAGTTATCATAGCAACTGTTGATGTGGGTTGTCTCTCTGGTATGTCGTACCATTGATTCCGAATTTTTACAATCAACTTCTGAGGCCATGACTGATATGCACTATGTCGATCCCACAAGTAAGGTTTCCCAAACAAGGTGTCGACTACGGAAAATGATGCCACATCACATAGTACTTCATCTTCAAAAGGCTTAATAAAGTAGGTGAGTCTATGCCTACTATGACATCCAAGAGGATGGGCTCCAGGGATATCACATAACGGATAGAGCCAAGACCAGGAGAGAAATGAGGTTGTGAGCAGCTTCGAGGGGAAGACATAGTGGAGGGAGCAAAAAGACCTAGAGCATGCGAGAGGAGGAGGCAATTAACCCGGGGGAGGTGAGCAATAAATCCTGCGTAGACCGAGGGGAGGTGAGTGTTGCGTTGAGTCCACGCGGCGGGAGGATGGAGAGAGGCAGGACAACACTTAAAGGCTGGAGACCCTTCTGGAAAGTGCGCGTGATGGATGCCAGCTCGGGAAGGAGGGCACGAGGCGGTGGAGTGGGGAGAGATGGAGGGATAAGGGGAAGGGAGGGTAGAGTGGTTAAGGTTGGAGAGATAAGGTGAAAAAAGGATGAGAGCGTCGATGAGGCCTTTATGGAGTGCATTAGGCTCTTCGAGATTTGTAATGGGAGATAACCAAATACCAAGGGGGTAGAAACAAGAATCCTGGAAAACCATTAGGGGATATATTTGAGGTAAGGAACTTGACCATTCAGGCTAAATTGGCCTTGGGGGAGGGAGGCCCCCATGTTTGCCAAGGCATCTGCTGCTGATTTATTTGTGCGAAGGATGTGGAAGAGTTCATAGGACTTAGTCATGAGAGGAATGATTTTGTCGTGCAAGCGACGACATTTAATGGAGCCAGTGGTGTATCCATTGATCATCTTGAATATAACATGTCGAGAGTCTCCGAAAATCGCAATCTTGGAGAGGTCTTTGTTGGCTAAAGATTGCAATCCCTGTAGGAGCGCCAACCACTCGGCCTCGTTGTTGGTCCTATGTCCAAGACCCCAAACGAAGGTTTGTTCAACATGTCCTTTGGGATCCAAAAGGATCCCCCTGCACCTGCCACCCCTGGCTATGAATTTATAACTTATTATGTTCTTTGTTTCAGGGTTTTTTTAAATTTAGGTAAATGATACTATTTATTTATTAAATTTTTATCATCACAAAACTTTTTATGAAAATTGATAATGCATAAATATTTTTTAAGTTTATTATTTTTTCTTATTTTTTTTTTATGAAAGTTGATAATGCATAAATATTTTTGAATTTTATTTATTTTTTCCCCAAAAAAGTAGTTTTTAAACTCCAAAGAAGCTCAAATCATTTTGACTTTCTATAAATCATTAGCTTCTAATAAATTCTTTCATTTTCGTTTCTTAAAAAAAAAGCATGCTTCTACTGTTACATGAGTGTATCATTGACAACAAAAATTACATAGATTTAAAGATCATTACAAAATTATAGAAATTATAAAAACGCATGTAAATATGAGTCGAAAATCAATTGCACTTATAACCAAAACCTGTAAAAAAATTCAAAACTCAACCGAAAACTCAACTGGAATCAGCGAAGGAAGGATCCAATCCTATCTCCTCCTGGCACGCTGTATAGTTTACAGTGAATTTAGTTTTCTTCCATTAGGAGCCATCAAAAGAGAAGCCTATGATCCCTTTGCAAAAGAAGCCTTCTACCATCATATGATCTGAGAGCACTACAATGGTAGCAGACACCAAGGGAGGTACCAGGTCGTGGCTATAAAATCTCTATTCTGCTTCAAAAGGAGCTATGACAATAATGTTTTTTTTAAAGCAATTGTTGTTTTTGTTTGTTGGATAAAAGACAAACATTGCTCAATTCAATTTGAAATAAAGCTCGCATGTTTCGAGCCTGTCTCTTTAAAAAGTTCAAATTTCAAGTTCTCCTCCTTACATCATCCCGCTCATATTTCAAAGAGACGGAAGTGATGACAAACGGTAACAACGGATGTTTGTATCACGATGAAGTCGCTGGCAAGAGCTATTCATTGAGTTGTAGAGCATTTAATGCGGCTGCAATAGGCTTGATGACCCTTAGATCTCGAGCAAAGACATTAAATGCTCTGCAACTCAAGATCCAACGATCATCAAGCTTGCTGCAAAGGCATTAAATGCTCTGCAGCTCAATGGATAGCTCTGGTCGAAGTCGCCTGAGTAAAGTCTCTCGACCGGAGGATATAGCCATCGAAAATACAGATTCAGAAAACGAACATGGTAATCTAATTCATAAGGCCCTGTAGTAGCATTAATTGCTCGCCAGTGATGGAGCAGAGGATAGCGACAACCGCTAATGGAAGGAAGCAGACCACGGCTTTGTGCAAAAACGATTGAGAGAAAATGGGGCGTTTTGGTTAGCCCATATCCCACTCCTCCACAATGATTTTATCTTCAATGTTAATTAACATAGGACTCTATCTACTCTAGGTTTTTTTACTTTACCATAGGTTTTGGTAGAAATAATGTATAAGATTTCAAACCAAACTTAGAACAAAAGACCAAAAATATTTTAAAAAAAATAAAAAAACATAAAATAAAAAACTTAAAATTTCTATACTACAGCTTAAATAATAAATTGATTAACAACCTATTAATAATAGATTTGTTCACCTAAAAAGAGAGATGCATCAAATTCACATAAAAGGCGTGTAGAAACCCTACATAAAAAAAACTTGAATAAATTAAAAAGGCCACACAACCAAAGGAACCCTAACCCTAGCTGTACACAGCGGACAGATCCGCAAACCTTCATAAAAACTTACTCCGTAGTCATCGCACCCCATATCGTCGCCTTCCAACCGGTCCCCAGCTCTGCGCTACAGGAGTTTATTCATCTATCCGGATCGTCCCTTCCAGGTAAATTAAATATCATTCAAATCCCTCATTCATAAAATACTGTCTTTTCTTTGATATCCCTCATTCATTAAATTTCTTTGAAATCCCTCATTCATTAAATTTCTGTATTTTCTTAAACCCCTTTCCATTTCACGGAGGATGATGTCTATTTATTTGAAGATATGGAAACGATTGATCACCAAACAACTCCCAGCATCATGCCAGAGCCCCTCAATCGTGACTGCTCTGTTTCCTTCTCTTACTGTTTATGCAAAACCCCACATAAAATTTGCCAATTTCTGTAACCAAAGTGCTATGCTATCCACGTGTCCACCAGACGGGGGTGTTATCACTGATTTTCTCATCAACAAATGCGGTTTAACAGACGAAGACATCACAAAAGCCTTTAGACATCGCAATAACTTGCTTCGTGTAAAATCAACCCAGAATTTGGAAGAAGTTTTGGAGTTGTTAAACGGCTGCGGTTTGACCAAACCTGCCCAGGTTCGAAGGGTGGTCCTTCGTAGCCCCGAGCTACTATTTTTAAGATCCGAAAAAAATGTTAAGTCTAAGCTCAACTTCTTCAGGACTTTCATGAAAGGGGAGGATCTGTCCAGACTAGTTATTAATGATGCAAGGGTATTTCAGAGCAGGGAGGATAAGATTAAATCTACAATTTCAGTTTTGCAAAGATTGGGCGTTGAGGGTGAAGCGTTATCACATTTAGTGGCGAAGACGCCCTGTTTGGTGATGACTTCAGAGGAAAGACTTATGGAATTATTTAAATTGGTGGAGAATCTCGGTTTAAAGAGGGGATCAAAGTCATTTGCAGTTGGTGTGCACATGCTTTGGGGAACAACGAAAGAAAAATTAGAACGAAGACTGCACTGTTTGAGCTGTTTAGGTTTTTCTGAAAAACAAATTTCGGCATTATCTGCTCGGGATCCGCGGTTTCTGGGGTTAACAGAGGAAAGGTTGAAGCGTAATGTAGATTTTCTGGTCAAGTCTATGGGACTTCCTTTGTCTAAATTTTTGTCGTATCCAGATTTGCTAAGTTACAGCTTGGAGAAGAGGATAATTCCTCGGTATAGTGTAATGGAGGCATTGAAGTCTATGCCGGTGCAAGAGTTGAAAAGAGGGATGTCTCTATCATTGAGTTTACCTAGTTTTCGTTTGACAGAAAAACTTTTCCTGAAGAGATATGTTAACGATAACCCTGAATCCTCAATTCTGCTGGATATTTACCATGGCAGAAAATCTGGAAAGATAATTGAGAAGGAGGCACGCAGTCACTGTGACTCAATGAAAGAGATTTAATGAAAGAGGTTTACAGAAGTTCTTAGAGTTAGTAAGGATGTGAAAAAATTAAGATAAAAAATGTACATCTCAAAAAATTCTGTCCCTCTTGGCCCTTCTTAGAATAGTCAGTGTTTAAGATGGATCCATGCTGGTTATAGGTAAGATAATGTTAAACAACTAGAAGAATGTCTTATCTTGAAATTTTGTAAATTAAGATTATTGAAGAATGTTGTTAAAAACATATATTTAGCTAGAACATTGCAATTTGACATTACCATTCATGAGCAAAATGAAGTTTGACATGATTATTTGAGGGAAAAATATGGTTCCCTTGTCAAGTAATTTACCAATGATACTAATAAGAATCTTTAGTTCCAAGGGTGAGTTCAAGTGGTCATGAGCCAAACACAATATCTCTTCCCTGATTTATGAGGGGTCATGAGTTTGACTCTGTTTGATTCCCTTGGAGTGAGATGATTAGAACATAGGCAATGTTGGTTTACTTTGGTACCGTCCACAACATAGTGAGAAGTACTGGATAGGTTTTCCCAAATAAATCATTCACTGTATTGATACTTGATAAGAGATGTTTCACCAAAATCATATTTTATAAGTTTTAATGACTAGACCTTAATATTTATATTTGCATTGTGCTTGCAACATGCTAGTGATAATGTGAAATTGTTGTTTTTCATCATTATAAAACAAGTAATAGTAATTCAATTTTTGGATGATGTTATTGGTAGATTGCTTAAGTTTATCATTTTTGGATATATAAATAGGAGTAAAGAAAAATTTGTAGAGGTGTGGCCGAACAAATTAGATAAAAATTATATAGTGGATAGAAAGGCTAGTTAATGCTTTGAACATTTTTTTAAGATTTTGCAAACAGTATTCAAATTATCATCATAGAGTTAGACTCCAAGTTACATAAAGAAAGCTAATTTTAAAATGAACAAGACAAGCATACTTTGTAGATCAATTTAAACAATTCCTAAACAAAGGGTCCTTCTTTTGCACATTTGGAAATGACTCTTCAACCATCATGCCCTATTTGGAGGAGTGTTGTGTACTTCAAAATTTTAGCATTTTAGCTTTTAGATGCCATTAAAAAAGGGTTCAATAACAAGCAACAATTAGACCCATTATCTAATAATGTATTTTAGTAGTTTTGATTCCTTGGTCATGACAAGCAACCTAAACTAGTCTATATGTTAAGGAAAACAAATGAGAAGTCTTTAGAACACTTACCATTTAATACTATCATTAATACTATCAGGCTTTTATCTTCATTTAATTACAACTATCAAACTAACAACATTGCATGCTACAATTATTGTTACGTGGGAGTAGTGGAGCTTGGCAATGTTACTTTATTAGAATGCAATATAATAAGAGTGACGTAGATAATTGGTTCACAAGTCACTTGCTTTTCTATTTTATTTTATTTGTCCTATCAAGAAGGGAAGTACAATGCAACAATATTTAACAATTTTACAATCTTCATGACATACTATAGTAGAGATTTTGCAACTTTAATTTGTTTTTCCTATTTTTGTTTCATTTTATATGAGTAGCAATTTTTAGGCAGCATTCATTATCATGAGACGTTTTCCCATTTCCAAACACAATATTTTGAAAGTGGGAACATTTTTTCATCAAGTTCAAAAACAATCCTTATTGTCATTGATAATTTGTAATATTCTGATCCAAGTAAGATTCTTGCAATATTTGAAAGCACAACACACCAACATAAATTTGTTGAGATTACTTGGATAATATTTAGTTAGCACGAAAGTTTTGTTCAGTGTGTTATTTGATGGATATTGTAACACTATAGTTCTTACCACTTAGATTTATATTCCTTGAAATATTTCTCCCTGCCTAGTTAGAGTAATTAATCTAATTAGTCGTAGTTCATGTGGACAAGCTCTTATGATACTGGAGCCAAAGCCTTATGGCCCATTATCCCATATCACAATTAATTCATTATGTGGTGGTCAATGCAAATCACAATATGGATTCTAACAAAGCCAAATTATTTGTTAGAGTCGAAGTAGATGAAGGTGTTGTTTCTAAAAGGGTTCAACCTTGAGCTTAAGGACATATTTATCCAATTCAACAAGAATATCAAATCATTATTAAATCTACAAGATATAAAAAATTGTGCACAAGCCCTAGGGGTTAGATCAACCAGTTATTACTAATGTGTTTGAGCATTTAGCTAGTTCCAAGTTGTTAGGTGCTCGGTTTGGATCCCTTGGGTAAGTGCATTGGTCTACATCGACATGTTTATTAAGGATGCCATTCATAGATGCAGGGAAGCATCCCTTCGGTTTTCCCAAGAGAATATTTATTTGAGAAAAAACTTATGTGGGTTGTGGTCTAGCGACAACATGGAATGGTTGTTGTGACAATAACCTAGGTTCAAACGCTGATGGGAATGCTCCTCCCCTACTTGTGGATTGTCAGGTGTGTCTATTGATTATATTGAATATTGTTGGTGTAGTCTTCAAGCAAATTATTGTATGGCATTGGCAAGGTACTGACAAGTCCTATTCTTACTTAAGTGAGCTTATTTCAAGGTTATTGTTTGTAGAAATATGAGTTCCCATTTAAAAAATAAAAACAAAACACTGTGTACAAGCATCCATTAACAATTCAATGTTGTGAGGTGGTTTGTGCACACTTGATGTTGCAATAGCTAATAAAGTTAATACACACGTGAGCTTGACATACATCGATCAATCATCTTAGTTTCCATTTTAATCCAATATCTCGATAATTACAAAAAAAAACACAACTTATCTTCATTAGGTTATAATGTGTAAATGTGGAGTCGCCAATAGGCAAATCACAAACAAAATGAAATGTTTTAAGATTTGTAAATGCATATTCACTAATCAGCGACCACATAATGAGATACCTTGAAATTTATACATTTATTTCATTTTTTATAGTAAAAATCTAATGTTTACTTTGTTTGTTCATTGATATTTTGTTTTGGTCTATTGATGTATTTGTAACTTCAGAATGTATTCACTTGTATATATTGTATTTCATCGATCCCCGATGCTCCTATTGGGAGAATCACTTGTATTTTCTTGTATCCCGATGTTCCTTTCGGGAGAAATACTAAAAGTCATGATGTAGTCCCCTCTGTTGTAAGTCGGGTCATTAGTACACTAGTTGTGGTTACTCGAGCCTACATAACTGAGTTAGGATTACTCGAGCCTACGTAACTGAGTCAAATAATAAGTGAACAAAAGAATATAGATAGAGAGTGAGCCTCTCTATTTGAGACACACTCACCCAGCTATAGCGCATAGGTGAGAGAGAAGAAGCTCACTCAAGTGAGAGAGAGAACAACTGTTGGAGACCATCTTTCTGTCTTTGGGTTTTACTGCTGCCATTGGTGCTCATTCTATCTCTGAGGAAGTTGTGGGGTTTTTCCTTTATGGTTTCCCCGAGGATAAATCTTTGTGTCTATTGTCTATTGTGATTGATTGCTGTGCATGTTATTCTCTCAGATAAGATCCTAACATCATATTGTCAAATTCATAAAAGTCTAACATGGTATCAGAGCTAATCGGAGAAGATGACACTGTGCAGCTACAGAAGCTAGGGATTCTTAATTTTTGGGTCTCTCTCCACAATCCATCAGCAAAAGGAGGCTAGGTTGAACCTCCATTGAAGGGCGCATTTTTCTGTTGAAGTAGAATATGATTTTGAGCACTTTCAGTTTTTGACCTACCACTACATCGGGAAATTAGGGCTTTTCACTGAAGAGCAATTTTTGAGTGAGCCTAGGCTAGGATTGCTCTCCTCCTCAAAATCGAAGTTTAGAGACAAAAATCGAGGTTTTTGGTTGGGTAGAACTCCAGGAAAGTCAAACCCTAATTTGCCCTAGAACCAGAAAACCATCACTGCAGAAGATCAGGTCCAGATCCAGTTTTCAGCTTCTCAAATTGGTAAGATCTAAATCTTTTGTATTTCCATTTGAGGTTCTCATTTAAGATGTCTCATCACACCAAGCTTGATGAAAAGCTTGAGGGAGCTGATAACTTCCGAGCCCGAAAGTATAGGATCTCCTTGGTCCTGGAAGAAAATGAGTTGAACTCTTACATCAGTGAATAGATTCTAGTTCTAGAGAGAGATGAGGCTAAGGACTTACACAAAAATAAATTGGTCATGGCTAAGAGGATTATTGCTGATTCAATCAAGGATCACCTCATACCACCTAAAGACACCTAAAGCAATGTTTGATGCCCTGACTAAGCTATTTGAAGGGAAGAACATAAACCGGAAGATGAATTTGAGGAACAAGTTGAAGAGTGTGAAGATCCAGAATGCGGAGACCATACAGTTATATTTTACAAAGGTCTCCTAGATCAAAGAACAACTTGAAGCAGTGGATGAAGAAGTGGAGAATGCAGAAATTGTGATGACCACCTTGAATGGTCTCCCTAGGTCATGGGACTCTTTCATTCAAGGGATCTATGCTAGAAGAAACCTAGTCACCTTTGGTAGACTGTGGGAGGAAGGTTCACAAGAAGAAGCTCGAATAGTATCCCAAGAAGAAAAGATGGGAAGTGAAGGTCAAGCTCTCACAATACACTCCAAGAAAAGCAGAATGGACTATCATCATCACAAAGGTAAGCACTCTCACTAGAAAGATAACCCTAGAAGATCTAACATAGATATTTCTAGTATCAGACGCTTTACATGCGATGAGAAAGGACACATCTCCAGATTATGTCCCAGAAACAAAGGTGGCTCTCATAAGAAGAAGGGAAACAAGAGAAGACATCATGTTCATGCTGCAAAGGATGATGAACCTTCCAAGAAGAGAATCAAACAAGAAAGTGAAGATCCTTCAAGTGATGAAGAGTATGTTTTGATTTCTGCCCTCATGGGAATTGTTACACATGAGAGAAAAGATTGGCTTATTGATAGTGGGGCTTCGAAGCATATGACGAGATTCAAAGAATCATTTGTGAAATTATTAGAACATGAATCACCCCACAAGGTGAAACTTGGGGATGACTACCAATATCCAATAAAAGGTAGTGGTGAATCCTCCTACAAGTTAGACTCTGGAAAGTCTATGAAGATGAAGGATGTCTTGTTTGTACTAGGACTAAAGAAGAACCTCCTCTCCATCTCTGCATTGGATGCAAAAGGCATGAGGGTTACATTTGTAGATGGCAAAGTTCTCATGTGGCCAAAGGGAAAGAATATAGATGACGCAGTTGTGATTGGAGAGCAAGAGGGAGGATTATACAAGCTAAAGGGCCAACCAGAACAAGCCTTGGTCCATGACTCAATAGAGCCAAATGAACTTTGGCACAGAAGGCTTGCACATGTGCACTATAGAGCACTACCACTTGCAAGCAAATATGTCTAAGGTCTTCTAGAAATACAGGCAAAACATGACGGTGTTTGCAAAGGATGTCCGAAATGAAAAAACACAAAGAAGACATTTCCAAGTAGCGAGAGCAAGGCAAAATGAATATTGGAAATCATCCACTCTGATGTATGCAATCCGATGTCATCCAGTTCATTGAGTGGGTATGTATACTATGTTTCTTTCATTGATGATTTTTCTAGGAAGACATGGATATACTTCTTGAAAAACAAAGATGAAGTATTCAACAAGTTTAAAGAGTTCAAAGCCTTGATCGAGAACCACATAGAAAAGAAAATCAAGACCTTTCGATCAGACAATGGCGGAGAATTCACATCAAATGAATTCAAAGAATTATTTTTAGATTTAGGGATTAAGAGGGAGTTGACCACTCCTTTGGGGTTGCAGAAAGGAAGAATAGAACAATTATGGAAGCTACAAGGGCAATGCTTCATGATCAAGATCTTCCCATGCATCGATGGGTAGAAGCTGCTAAAACATTTATGTATGTCTGTACTTCACATGGAGTACTCGAGAACAAGACACCTGAAAAAGTCTTCTCTGGCAAGAAACCAAAAGTCAGTCATCTCAAAATATTTGGTTTTCCAGTATACATACACATTTCGAAACAAAAGAGGACAAAGTTAGATCCTTCAGGGAAGAAGGGTATATTTGTGGGATATAGTGAAAGCTCGAAGGCTTATAGAATATACTTCTTAGGATTCAAGAAGATCGACATCAGCAGGGACGTAACATTTGACGAAGACAACTTACAACAAATCCAAAAAGAGGCATGTTGAAGAACCTGAAGAAACAGAAGTACCAAGAACTCAAGATACAACTATGAACAATGCAAATCAAGAAGAAGATTGAGAAATATAAGAACCCCAGGAACTTGTAGATCCACCTCAAAAGAAGAACCCTCACTAGAGGAAACCTGCATGGGTACGAGAGTCTATCCAAGGTGCATAAATATATGGGGCTCCAGAAGAAATGCACAGAGAGAGGAAGAGAACTAGGTCCTACTTCGGATATGTAGCTCTATTATATGAAATCATTGATAAAGAACCTTCCAACTATGAAGAAGCGACAAAGAAGAAAGAATGGAATGATGCTATGATCGAGGAGTACAAACCGATCATGAAGAATGATGTCTGGGATGTTGTCCCAAGACCAGAGGAGAAGTCTATTGTGACTTTCAAGAGGATCTATAAGATCAAGGATGCTGCAGATGGTAGCATAGAGAAATATAAAGCAAGATTTGTGGCTCGTGGCTTCTCCCAAAAAGAAGGAATAGATTATGAAGAGACGTTTGCACCTGTAGCCAGATACACTTCCATCAGATCGGTACTTGCTCTGGCTGCAGTGATGAAGTGGAAGATACACCAGATGGATGTCAAGACCGCTTTCTTGAATAGTGTAGTAGAAGAGGAAATGTATGTGGAGCAGCCACTCGGTTTTGAGACACATGATAGGGATACTCATGTGTGTAAATTGAAGAAGGCCCTGTACGATTTGAAACATGCACCCAGGACATGGTACGTGTTGGGCTATGGGGCAGACCTAGGTTTTATACTCTTATCTTCACACCAACAAACAAACCCACAGTGTTGGCCCTTTCGGCAACAAGACTGCGAACAGGTTGCAGTCTCACCCGAAACAGCTATGGGGTGCCGCAGAATCAGGTTTCCGCAAGCAAAAGATGGATATTACTGTACCTTTAGCCTTAACAAGAATGAACATACAATACAGAGCTTCGATATTTACTAAAATAGCTTTGCAATTTGTATAAACAGACAGTTTCTTGCTCAACTCTTAACTGGGAATTCACAGCGAGGCTAATACTTAACTATTTTATCTTACTTAATTTATCATTCACCTACTTATCAAATGCATAAACATAACAGGAAAAATAGACAGAACCACCACAACATAAGATATACGTGGTTCACCCCCAGTGTAGGGGCTACGTCCACAGAACTGTGTTTATATTCAACTTTCTACAAAACCACAGTTCTGATCTGCGCACTCAGCTGCAGATCCGTCCTTCAAAAGTCTAGGCTGCGCACTTAGCTGTAGTTCTTTCTTAGAACCCCTTAAGCTGCGCACTTAGCTGCAGTCCTTTCTTACAAAAACCCTCTGCGCACACAGCTGCAGATGTCGTCCACGCACACAGCTGGGACTTGACCTTAAACCCACAATTAGATCTTAACTTCTTCGCATCACATTATCTTCATACATAAGTCTAGCCTCTCTTCTTTACATAAGTGCCTATTTATACAAGTGCACTATTACAAAACCATGGGCACTCGAAAACCATGGGACATTTACAAAAAGAGGGGCTTTGACTCAACCCTGACACCCCTAAGACTATTTTGACGCGCAACTTTGCTTACAAGCTTCGCGGCAAAACCGCGGAGTTACCAAAATTGAGGACCTTTGAGGTCCGCACCCCAACAGGCCCCTAAGACTCACCAGTGTCCCGTCCCGGGACACTCTGCTGCTTCTCTAGCGGAAGAATCTTGTTGGCGAAGATAGTGAACTACTTGTTGAGGCTGTGCATGATATCGTCGGCTGCTTGCTCCTTCTCCACGATCTCCTTTTGCACTCTGTCGGGCTCTGTATCTATCTGATCTCTGTAACCATCATCCTTAATTCTCCTGCCCTCCTGCTCCCTTATATGCCTGTCATCATCGTCATCCCTTCTGCTACTTCTACCACGGCCGTAGCTTGCTTGATCCTTCATCCTTTCATCCCTAGCAAAATACCTATGTTCCCTATGACCGTCTCTCATGCTGTTGTCTTCCTTCGTAATATTTATGATGGTCATGGGAATCATTGGGCCTTCTAAATCTATCAGCGACCCCATCCCTCGAACTGCCTCCCATTCATGTCCTATCGAACATTTGACCATCCACAACTTTGGGTCCTTAACAGACGGTACCCCTGGGATTGCATGTCAATGTACTTTTGCATAAGACAAACAGCTGCCTCCATTCTGCTGAGCCAGGAGTATACATCTCAGGATCCTCCGGAGTCTTTCCTGAGGGCTTGTGTCTTTCTTCGTTCCGTTTAGAGCGAACTTCTGTCTTAAATTTCTTTCTGGTAGACCATGTCTGCATTGGTAGATTCGACGTTGGGGGAATCTCTTCGCAAAGTGCAGATGTAAGTGGGTTGCTCATAAGGTCCTGCAGATCTCTCTGTTCAAATTCTCTCAACAATTCTTGGACTTCGCGATCAGCTGACATTGACTGAACTGTAAAACTCAAGAAAATGCGTAATGCGCAATTCGCGGGCCTGGGTGTCTTCTTATAGAATCCAACTCCCAATTCTGCCATAACTGTGCATTGAAGACACCAAATCTGACCGAATGACGGTAGATCTGGTCCAAACGGCGCTAGATTTACCAGAATCTCATCATCACAGGCAATTAATGCAGTTAACGTACCGCCACCGCCAAATCTGCTTTTTTCCAACAGTCGCATTTTAAGCTCCGACACATCTTTCTTCTTCGGTACAACTACTAGTTTAGCTTCGTCATAGTAGGGACCTTTGACACAAGATGGACCTTCGGCACACCCTGACAAAAGCTTCGACAGAGGTTTGAGCTTCGACCCATTAGCTTCTGGTTTCTTCCAATCAGGTTGGTACTCAGCTATTTCGTTATCACCAAACACCTTAGTATGGATTAGCCTAATGGGTGTGTCCAAGGCAGGGCAAACATCATTAATAGAAAAGGTGAGTACAAAACTATCAACAAGGCTAACCCAACTTACAGTACCATGGCGAAGCTCAGTCTCCGCATACCAGTTCTTTGCGACAGGTTCCAGGGTGTGTACAAACCTATGTACCCATTCTTCACGAGGTACATGCTTCCATGCTTCATAACACTGCTCTAAATGTTCTTGAGGGCTAGTCTTACCATTAAACCTGCTTCGTATCTCTTGAGGTTGATCCATGAATCTCAGTCGAAGAAACTTTTGACAAGCTCTCCAACTATGAATGTACTTTTTATGACCATTCCACCATCTGGCAGCTGTGGCTCTGAATACTGAATCTAGGGTCTCCATTTTCTGTGAATCTGGTACTTGCTCTGAGAATTGTATGATGAAATCCTCTGGGTCTGTCAAGCCATCAAAGGTAGGGAAGGTTCTTGTCTGTGAGCTAAGCCATCTGATAGACTTGGTAATTCTTGCACATCGGTGTCCATGTAGCTCATAAAGTCGATGTTGCCAATTCTCTAGGCCTTCTTCTGAATCAGTCATACAGAAACTGTCACACTACCAATCCATTATGCTTTCGACAGTAGGGTTAACATAGTCTTCTTCTTTAGCTGTGATGTTGTAAATATGATCTAGAACATTCTGATCTTCATCTCTAATTGGCTCTGTATACCTTTCTTCTTGAGAGGGGTCCAAGGGTACTATGACTCTTAAGCCATTTCCTTCAAAAGTCATCTGTCTTTTCTTAAGGTTGATGACTGCAGAATTGTCTAGTGCCCATTCAATTCCTAGCAATGCTGGGTAGGGGTTGCTATCATCAATTATTTCAATAACTTCAAAATCTGCTAAGGTACTGACTCCATCAATATCCACTGGTACACTAGGGAATCTTCCTAAGGGTACAATCTTCTGCTGATTGGATAATCTCAACTGTATAGGGGACCATTCAAGCTTAGGTTCTCCCATTTGTGCCCATGTCTGCTTAGTGAGGACATTCACTTCTGATCCCAGGTCTAAAATGATATCAGTCATGTCATAATCTCCTATCTGAGCATGCAATCTCATTTCCCTTCCAGTCCTTCTAACTCTATTAACAGTTTTTCTTTGCTTAGAGCTTCGCTGAGGTTCGCAAGACGCGATAAATTTCTGCAACTCCTTCAAAGCATTCTGATTCCTTAATAACTTCATACAGCTTTGTAAGAATGATGTTAATGTACTTACTTGATCTGGCAAAGCTTCGTGAGACTGTAGCTGCTATTGATGCTGTGGCGTAGTTGCTACTGATGTTTTTGGATCAACAAAATCTTTTTGGGCTTCCATGAATGTTTCTTTCTCTCTTCCAACATCGAAGGCTGGAATTTTCTCGGGGGTCTTGCGGACCCAAGCCTCGTCAGGCTGTTTTTCCTTATTTTCCATCTGCGTCGTAGTCCTACTTCTTGTAACAACATTAATGGCGGGGTCAGATCTTTTTTCTGCAGCAATCATCTGAATATTCTGAGTAGGGGGGGCATTTCTTTCTTGTATCTTGGCTATCAACTGTGGGCATTGCTCAATCACATGATCGACTGCTCTGCAATATCGACATGTCGTAGTTGGGTTCTGACAGTCTCGAGCTAAGTGTCCTACCTGGTTACAGTTATAGCAGACAATCTGGCCTCGTCCTCTTCCAGGCATACCACCACGACCACGACCTTTGAAACTACCTCGACCGGGTGCACCACCATGGTAACCATATCCATCATTGCCTTGGGCATCATTTTGTATCCTATAAGCGTCGTAGGTTCGTTCTCTCATAAGGTCAAAGCTGCGACATTCATCTTCGTTGTGTCCAACTAACTTACAGAACTTGCAGTAAGGATTCTTAGGTACTTGAACGTATCACTATAGCAGATAACAGTCTTCAGGTCGATGCTGACCAGTTGTTCTACAGATCTCACAGTATAGAACATTAGGGTTGAACGGGTTCGGTGCACCAGTATTCAAGTAGTTTCTTACTGCAGAACACTGTTCTCTGTCATGACTTTCTGTTTTACATCATGTACACCAGACCTCGTCGCGAATGGATTTCCCTTTTTTCATATCGCGAAGCTCCAAAGCCATTTCTGCTAACTGCGCTTGTATCTGGGCTATCCCAGAATTATCTCCGACAGGAGCTGTTTCAAGTTTCATGGCAATCTCCAGTGCCTCTTGCTGATTAACAACCTTCTGTTGCATAAGTGGGGTCCTGATATGAGGTAACATAGCTGCGATGAACCATTCTTTGTGTTGCGCTGGGCCAATAGTGAAACTAACTTGATCCAACAAAACCTTGAACCTCTGATCAAAGTCCCACATTGATTCACCTCGCTTTTGTTGAATTTCTTTTAACTCAGTTATACACTGTGACTCCGATTTAGGCTTCTTAAATTCTTTTATCACTGCTGTCTTAATATCAGCCAGGACATGGTTCTGACTGCTGGAAAACTTCATAAACCAGGTCAAAGCTCGGTCTCTGAAGGAGGTGACCAGCTGCGCTCTTTTGGTATTTTCATCCGTAATACTTTTAGCAGTCCAAACAGCTTCACATAAGAACCAAAACTGCTCTGGATCCTCTGATCCAGTTCCTTTGAAGACTGGGAGCTTGATGTCATCATTCATATGGGCCACAGGGGATTGAGGGGGGGAGGGGGAGGCGGAGGAGGAAGGGACAGACTGGTAACAGGAGGAAGGAGACTTCCGGAGGTAGACAGACCTGCGACAGGACTATTTGGGCTAGGGTTACTTTCAGACTGCGATAGATTCTCGGGGATAACAGAACTTCGCTGCGGAGTTATAGGCGGGTTTCTAACAAAAGGGGTTTCTTCAGATTCAGAGTCATCTGGACTTAATGAGGTATAATCGGTAGTCTGGTCTAGAGTATGGGATCCAAAAGGTCTTCGGTATCTTTTACCGTTGCGAAGAAAACCACTTTGCTCGTCGTAGTCACTTTCACTTGCAACATAGGTTAATAATACTAGCAATCTGACTGGATCAGCAAGATGCCTTTCTCAGCCAAGAGCATTTTAATTCTCAAACTAAATGAATTCAAGTACTTACCCCTTGGTCCTTTGAAAAAATGTTTTTCAGCTTCGTTGAAAAAAGTATGCGTGTCGAGGGAGAATTCCGTCACAAATGCTTCAAGGGTTCGCGTCGTCCAGAAATCAACAGCTTGGGAAACCGCGTTGTTCACACCTTTCAATAGCTTAATTCTTGCAGGGGTCCAATCAGGAAACTGAACTTCGTTGAAGTTGGTCTTTCTCTCTGTCAACCTGGATAACCATTGGTGAAAGTCTATGTGGAAACTACCAAAGAAAATTTCATAAATATAAGTAAAAACGTACATTTGCAAAAAGTCGTCTGAGCTACGACGAGGGTCCTAGTTCTCTTGTTCAGCAAATTGCAGAAAAGTGTTTTCGATCTAGTCACTGATTTCTTTTACTAAGGGCCTCCAAAACATGTCCCTCTAGGTACGACGTAGATCCCTCTAAGCAGATCCTGGTTCAACCGGCAACGAAACCAATTTGTTGGGCCATGGGGCAGACCCGGGTTTTATACTCTTATCTTCTCACCAGCAAACAAACCCACAGTGTTGGCCCTTTTGGCAACAACTTGCGAACAGGTTGCAGTCTCACCCGAAACAGCTATGGGGTGCCGCAGAATCAGGTTTCTGCAAGCAAAAGATGGATATTACTGTACCTTTAGCCTTAACAAGAATGAACATACAATACAGAGCTTCGATATTTACTTAAATAGCTTCGCAATTTGTATAAACAGACAGTTTCTTGCTCAGCCCTTAACTGGGAATTCACAGCGAGGCTAATACTTAACTATTTTATCTTACTTAATTTATCATTCACCTACTTATCAAATGCATAAGCATAACATGAAAAATAGACAGAACCACTACAACACAAGATATACGTGGTTCACCCCCAGTGTAGGGGTTACGTCCACAGAACTGTGTTTATATTCAACTTTCTACAAAACCACAGTTCTGATCTGCGCACTCAGCTGCAGATCCGTCCTTCAAAAGTCTAGGCTGCGCACTTAGCTGCAGTCATTTCTTACAAACTCTTAAGCTGCGCACTTAGCTGTAGTCCTTTCTTACAAAAACACTCTGCGCACACAACTGCAGAGGTCGTCCACGCACACAGCTGGGACTTGACCTTAAACCCACAATTAGATCTTAACTTCTTCGCATCACATCATCTTCATACATAAGCCTAGCCTCTCTTCTTTACATCAGTGCCTATTTATACAAGTGCACTATTACAAAACCATGGGCACCCGAAAACCATGGGACATTTACAAAAAGAAGGGCTTTGACTCAACCCCGACACCCCTAAGACTATTTTGACGTGCAACTCTGCTTACAAGCTTCACGACAAAACCGCGGATTTACCAAAATTGAGGACCTTTGAGGTCCGCGCTTCAACAGTACGACAGAATTGACAGCTTCCTGACTAGTTTGGGCTTTACCAAGAGTAAAGCGGATTCCAACCTATACTACAAGGTTGAAGAAGGGAACCCAGTGATAGAGTCCTATTGTACGTAGATGATCTGTTTGTAACAGGTGAGGATGGGTTGATTGCTAATACAAAGAGGAAGCTTGCTGCCAAGTTCGAGATGAAGGACTTGTGAATGATGCACTATTTTCTAGGCATGGAGGTGTGGCAGAATGTAGATGGAATTTCCTTGGGACAATGGAAGTGTGCAGTAGATATCTTGAAGAGGTTTGGGATGATGGACTGCAAGGCCATGACCACACCTATGGCATCAAAATTGAAACTATTGAGTGATGATTCATCAGAGTCGGTTAATGCTATGATGTATTGTCAGATGATTGGGTCCTTGATGTACCTGACGAATACGAGACCAGATATTTTCTTTGCTGTGAACACCTTGAGCCAGTACCTGACAGATCCGAGACATGTTCACTTGATTGCTGCAAAGCATATTCTGAGGTACCTAAAGGGTACAATTGATTATGAGCTCAAGCATGAGGTGAATCAGAAGATTAACCTAAAGGGTTACGTGGATTCGGATTGGGTAGGCAGTGCCATTAACAGGAAGAGCACTTCTGGGTGTTGCTTCAGTATGGGATCAGGTGTGATCTCTTGGTTTAGCAAGAAGCAATCTTGCGTGGCACTGAGTACAGCCGAAGCAGAGTATGTTGCAGCTTGTTCGGCTAATTGTGAGGCAGTATGGTTGAGGAAGCTACTGTCTGATTTGTTTGATCTCCAGTTAGATGCTACTTGTATATATTGCGACAACCAGAGTTGTGTGAAGTTGTTGGAGAACCCAGTGTTCCATGACAAGTCGAAGCATATCGAGATCAAGTACCACTATATCATGGATATGGTGAAGCTCCAGTATGTTGCAATGGACGAACATATAGCTGATGTGTTGACTAAGCCATTAGCCAGAGTGAAGTTTGAGTAATTTCAGGAGAAGCTTGGTGTTATTCAGATAGAGGTTCCTTCCAAGAGGAAATGATGAGTCCATGATCCCTTATGACATGCTGGTAGGCGAGGCCTCCCATGGTCAGATGTAAGTGTTGTTCCCTTCTGACATGGTGGTAGGCGGGGCTTCCCATGGTCAAATGTAAGTGATGTGCCATTCTGACATGGTGGTAGGCAGGGCCTCCCATGGTCAGATATAAGTGTAGAGACCCACATCTAGTATGAAAAAGGACTAGTTTTGTGGAAGTACATCCAGCATGAAAAAGAGTTGGCTCTGTAGTGGCATACATCAAGTATGAAAAAGGACCGACTTTGTAGAGACCCACACCCAGTATGAAAAATGACTGGTGCTGTGGAAGTACATACAACATAAAAAAGGGTTGGCTCTGTAGTGGACTACATCCAGTATAAAAAAGGACTGGCTCTGTAGAGACCCACATCCAGTATGAAAAATGACTGGTTATGTGGAAGTACATCCATCATGAAAAAGGACTGGCTCTGTAGAGACCCACATCCAGTATGAAAAATGACTATCTCTGTGGAAGTACATCCAGCATGAAAAAGAGATGGCTCTATAGTGGCCTACATTCAGTATGAAAAAGGACTGGCTATGTAGAGACCCACATCCAGTATGAAAAAGGACTGGCTCTATGGAGGTACACCCAGTATGAAAAAGGACTGGCTCTGTAGAGGCCTACATCCAGTATGAAAAATGATTGGCTCTGTAAAGGAAGACCTATATGGAGGCTAGGCCTACAACTAGCATGAAAAAGGGCTGGCTCTGTAGAACTTCCTGTGACAAGAAGAATGAAGAGCTAGCACCATTTGATTGAAATAGCGGAAGCAATGATGATGATCCAGTGATGATGATCTAGTGATGATCCAACTTTGATGATAATCCAGTGATGATCCAGCTTTGATGATGATCTAGTGATGATCCAGAGAAGAAGACTAGTGCTGATGAATTGTGTCAAGAGAATACCTTCCTAGTTAAGAGGGAGTGTTGATGTATTTGTAATTTCGGAATGTATCCACTTGTAAATATTGTATTTCATTGATCCCTGATGCTCATATCGGGAGGATCACTTGTATTTTCTTGTACCCCAATGTTCCTATCGAGAGAATTACTAAAAGTCATGAGGTAGTCCCCTTCGTTGTAAGTCGGGTCATTAGTACCCTAGTTGTGGTTACTCGAGCCTACATAACTGAGTCAAATAATAAGTGAACGAAAGAATATAAATAGAAAATGAGCCTCTCTATTTTAGACACACACTCACCCAACTATAGTGCATAGGTGAGAGAGAAGAAGCTCGCTAAAGTGAGAGAGAGAACAACTATTGGAGATCATATTTCTGTCTTTGGGTTTTACTGTTGCCATTGGTGCTCATTCTATCTCTGAGGAAGATGCAGTGTTTTTCCTTTATGGTTTCCCCGAGGATAAATCTTTGTGTCTATTGTCTATTGTGATTGATTGATGTGCATGTTATTCTCTCAGATAAGATCCTAAGATCATATTGTCAAATTGCTAAAAATCTAACATGCTCAGTCTGCATTATATTAACCAGTCGAAACAAAAAAGTTACAGAAGAAGGCATCTTAGACATATGGTTGGGGTGGTCTAAAATTACCACCCCAACATGTCAAAAAAAGTAAGCGAATCAGTTCTTAACAAAATAAGGCCCAATAACCCATTCAGAGGATGGGGGTCGAGTACAAAACTTAACAATGCAGATGAGTTTCATAGATATAGACATATAAACCGTAACATGGATATAAACTAAAAGAAAATGAAATTTTCAGAACGAGTAAGAAAAAATGAGGTAAGCTTAACAGGATCATAGATCTTTATAAGCTCCAAGCTTAAGGGTCTACGTTCTCTTGGTTCTCCTCAATGATCGGACAACCTGTAGCGTCCTCAACCCTCCGACCGGCGAAGAGGACGCTACCATGGCGTTAACCATCCGGGCTACCAGCCCCATGAACATGTGAATTCATAAAAAATAATGAAACATAATGCATTGAAGCAGAAACATGCACAAATGCAATTATTTATCATACACAGCGGAAACAACATACATTCATACAAGCATTCATTCAACATGTTCATCATAGTCATTAACAGTAAATAGGACTGCAGAAGTAAAATAGAAAATATTACTTATCTTATGAAGAACTCGTTCCGCAACCAGCTACGTCGCTGCAACGTTCCACCCAACCATAGGCCAGCATGCTCCTTAATCTCTCAGCAACGCTACCACCCTCGAGATGGGCATGATTCTGCAAGGAATAAGGAACCAACAGGCTTACACATAGCCAAGGATACACAAAACACAGCCAACCCAACACAGTTGGGTTTATCAGGCCATCAACAAGACAGCCAAGACAACATGGTCAAGTTTATCAGGTCCTCAAGGAGTTGGGAAAGGCTAAATGCTAAGCTGATGAGCTCATTACAGAGCCAAGAACACCTACACCAGAACTAGCCTGGCTTCTAAGACACCCACACACACCCAACACAAGGAATCAGTCCCTTCTCTGCTACACAGTCCCTCAGGCCCTGCATTCCCTTCTAGTGCTATTCAAGGGTTGTGGAGAAGAAAGCCAGCTCTATAGCTCTGTTCGTGTGGTTTCCAGCCACCAGGTTTATCAAGCAAACGAAGCCCCCATCCTTGCTCCCAACACAGTCCGAAGACCAACCATTGCACACATGCAATCAATCAACTGTTACAGCTTAACAAGGAAAACGACTCTCAAACGAATTTCAACAGGCCCTGAACGTATCAGTGCACACAATTCACCACATAGGGGAAATCAACAGTCCGTCCTGGACAACTAAGCAAGCGGAAAAGACTTACACAGGAGGCACTGGGGAAGAAGATACAGACTCTCAACCTGTACGTGAGGGAAACTTGCACCAGACCCCAAAATACAGAGGGAAAAACGTATGCATGGGCCACAAATTGGTAGGGGAAAACTTACACACAGTCCCTGAGTGTAAAAATGGATCTCCACAGGAAAATCGTGGATGATAATGACCAACGGCTCCCAGCTTGCTGCGTGAGTAACAACAACGTAGAACCCAGTGCGTGAGAGAAGACTCACACCAAATCCCAAATACAGATTGGAACACACTTGACTCCTCTATGTGAAAATGCGAACGACAGTGGAGGCGGCTCCTCCCTCTGGCTATGTGAGACCCATCCGGTAAGAAGCCTGTGCGTGAGGAAAAAAAATGAACATGCAATGGAGAGGATGCACAATAGTCGGAAGTGCGTGAGAGTTTCAGCACTGTCGTGGAGAGAATGCAGTGTCCGCTGGAGTGATGGCAGTGGTTTGCTTGCCATCGTGAGGTCAACCATGCTGGTGGAGTATGCGTGTGGGCAAGAACTGACAGTCCTGCCACACTCTACTCCCAGCCATAACTGCCCCCAATTACCAGCAGTAGTTTTTAATGGTAGTGGTTGGATAAAACAAGGGAAGGTGACACATGAATTTTTTTCCCATTGGCTAAAGTTTGACATCCCCCACCCTTATCCTTGTGAAAATCATGCCCCTTCTCAATTTAGTTGCCGCGAACGTAGCTGGTCGGGGTTCATTTTAATTAAAGATGTATATTTACATGATGACAAAACTTAATATATGATGCATGCCCCGATACACCATCGGTGACAATTTCAAACCGAAACATAGCATAACCAATCAATGGTGGGGCCTTGGCCTTTAGCTCCGCACCATGATTATTTATAATATATACATCATATACATCTAATGCAATAGGGTCAAACTAGGGTGTTACATTCCCCTCCCCCTTCAGTAGCACTGTCCTCAGTGCTTTACAAAATTGAACAAAATGCCACACTGGTATCGCCTCAATGTTCCGCAGAATTGAACAAAAATGGATGTGCCAATTGCATGGCATCCTCCAGCTCCCATGTAGCCTCTTTAGGCCTGTAGTGCTCCCATTGCACCTTTACCTGCCCTATGGCCCAGTTCCAGAGCATTGTGACCTTCCTGTCGAGGATGCGCATTGGCTTGATTCGGAACTCTCCCTTAGGTTCCACCTGAATCACATCCCAATTTAGCACATGGTTAGGATCATGTACATATCTCTTAAGCAAAGAAACATGAAAAACATTATGAGCCCTAGTGCTAGCAGGCAATGCAAGTCTATATGCAACTGGCCCTATCCTTTCAAGCACTTCAAATGGCCCACAGTATCTAGGTGACAGCTTGGCACAACTTCCAAGCTTCAAAGAACTCTTCTTTGCTCTCACTCTGAAGTAAACATGATCCCCAACACTAAACTCCTTGTTCACCCTATGCTTATCTGCATAGATTTTCTATCTGTCCTGTGCTGCTTTCAGATTCTGTCTGATCTTTACAACCTCTTGCTCCATTTCTTTGAGCAATTCTGGTCAAAGCACAATCATGTTCACTGGATTATCCCAAGTCATTGGTGTCCTACACCTTCTTCCATACAAGGCTTCATACAGACTCATCCCCAAGGATGCCTGCTGTCCATTGTTGTAAGCAAACTCTACCAAATGCAAGTAATCTTCCCACTTGGTTGGTTTGCCCAT
Organism: Pseudotsuga menziesii; assembly: GCA_001517045.1. NCBI lineage: Eukaryota > Viridiplantae > Streptophyta > Pinopsida > Pinales > Pinaceae > Pseudotsuga > Pseudotsuga menziesii. Next base: position 511,520 of record LPNX010704905.1, on the reverse strand, counting down.
TACGTACATGCGAAGCATATCTTCAAGCACCTGATTAACTCTCTCTGTCTGACCATCTGTCTGAGGATGGTATGCAGTGCTGAAGTTGAGCTTTGTACCCAAATCGACAAACAACCCCTTCCAAAAGTTGGAAGTGAACTTGACATCTCTGTCAGATACCATCGCCTTAGGCAATCCATGCAATTTGAACATCTCCTTCATGAAGATCTTTGCAATGTCATCTGTCTTATGCGTAGACTTAACCGGTATAAAATGTGCTGCATTTGTCAACTTTTCTATCACAACCATGATGGAATCATGTTGTCTCCAAGTCATCGGCAATCCTGTAATAAAATCCATGGAAATAACTTCCCATTTCCATTCTGGAATTGGCAAAGGATGCAACAAACCTGCTGGATGTTGATATTCAACCTTTACTTATTGACATTTCATACACCTTGAAATGTACTCAGCCATATCATTTTTCATTCATGGCCAAACATACTGCTTTCTAGCTGTAGCAATTGTCTTTTGATATCCTAGGTGACCAGAATACGGAGCTTGATGGATTTCATCCATAACAACTTTCCTCAAATCTACTACATCTGGAATATAAATTCTACCTTTATAAGTAAGAAGTCCATCTTCTTCGAGTTTATATCCCTCATACCTCTTCTCAAGACTTTGTTGCTGCAACTTGTCTTTTACCTACTCATACAATTCATCTCCAGCAGCATGACTAACAATCTGCTGCCTCAAATCTGATTGGAAAATACTAAGAGATGCCACATGCATTTCCTGCACCTTTTTGTTGAGTGCACCAACTACCTTATTTTCCTTTCCCTTTATGTGCTTGATTTCAAAATCAAACTCACATAAAAATTTCAGCCATCTTGCTTGCCTAGCATTCAGAGTAGGCTGATCAAATAGATACTTCAGTCCACAATGATCTGTTCTGAGCTCAAATCTCCTGCCCATCAAGTAATGCCTCCACATCTTGAGGGCATGTACTATGGCTGCAAGCTCTAGATCATGAGTGGCATAGTTCTTCTCATGCTCCTTCAGCTTTCTTGACTCATAACATATCATGTGGTTGTCCTGCATAAGGACTCCTCCAAGCCCTTGTCCGCATGCGTCGGTACACACCACAAAATCCTTCTTTGGATCTGCAACCTTCACTACTGGTGAGAAGACTCTTCAACCGTTGGAAACTTTTTTCACACCTCGATGTCCATTCGAACTTCATCCCCTTCTTCTGCTAAGAAGTGATGGCATGTGCAACTTTGGAGAATCCCTCAATGAACCTCCTGTAGTATCCTGCAAGTCCCATAAAAGATCTTACATCTGTCACATTTCTTGGAATAGGCCAATTCATAATGGCTTCAATCTTTTCAGGGTCCACAGATATACCCTCCTCTGAGATAATGTGACCCAAATACTGAATTCTATCTCTATAGAAGTCACACTTGCTCAGTTTCTCATACAACTGATGTCCCCTGAGAAAATTCAATGTCAATCTCAAATGCTCTTCATGCTCTTTCTCATTCTTAGAATAAACAAGAATGTCATCAAGGAAAACAAGAACAAACTTGTCCAAATACCCGCTGAAGACACTATTCATAAGGCACATAAATGTAGCTGGTGCATTTGTGAGACCAAATGGTACCACTACAAACTCATAATGCCCATACCTTGTTCTGAAGGTTGTCTTATGAATGTCTTCATCCTTAATTCTCACCTGATGGTAACCAGACCTCAAGTCAATCTTGGAAAATACCTTTGCTCCTCTCATTTGATCAAAGAGGTCATCAATCCTAGGCAAAGGGTATTTATTCTTCACAGTAACCTTGTTCAGTTGTCTGTAATCGATACATAACCTGAGTGTACCATGTTTCTTCTTTACAAACAGAATTGGTGCTCCCCAAGGAGACACACTCGGTCGGATATACTTATTTTCGAGCAACTCTTGCAGTTGTATCTTCAATTCTAGCATCTCCGGTGTACTCATCCTGTAGGGTGCGTTGGACACTAGTGCTGCTCCTGGCACAAGTTCAATTGTGAAGTCAATGTCCCTCTTGGGAGGAAGCCCTGGGATCTCCTCAAGAAACACATCTCTGAATTCCTATAACACCTGATAGTCCTCCAACCTAGGAGTTTCATCTCCTGATTTCTCCAAAATATGAGTTGCATACAACTGGCAACCCTTCCTACAGAACTTCTTTAACTGCATTGCTGAAATCTGCCATACTGAAATCACCTGTGGAATACCTTTCACAACTACTAGGTTCCCTTCTTCATTCATGCATTCGAAAGTCTTATTGTAACAGTCAAGCTTCACCCTGTGAGCTTCTAACCAATCCATTCCAATGAGAACATCATAGGAACCAAGCGATAGAACATTCAGATCGACACAAGTGACCAATCCATCGATAACCAATGGACATTTCTCTACCACCTCACTGACATTTTCTCTTAGTTCCAGTGGCTAGCTGGACTAACCAAGACTTCCTATGCTTTACTTTCTTAAAAGCACAAATCTCCACTACTCTAGGAGTAATGTAAATGTGCGTGGAACCAAGGTCAATCAAAATAGAAATAGATTGCTCGACAATCTTACCTGCTACTTCAACCACAGTTGACTGGTGATCTGCCTGGCGGTCCTCCAGTGCCGCATAAATCCTAGGGACGACCCTTGCTACTTGGCCCACTGTTTCTACTTCTTGAATGTTATAAGCTGGTCTTGCACTCTCATTCTCGAGTGGACAATTCTTGTGAATGTGGGGTTCTCCACATTTCCAACATTGAAGTGGTCCTTTATTCTGTTGTGGATCCTTATGTTTTTCTCCTATCACTCCAACTGGTTTACTCGCAGCTTAAGATGGCTTCTTCTGCTGATTCCTGAAGTTAGAAGGTTTGAAACCTTTCTTTCTTTGGTTAAACTTCTCATTCTTCTTGTCCTTCCATGCCTTATAGTAATCAAGTTTACCTTTGCTTTGCTCATAGCAATACTTAGCCCTCCTTATTGCTTCTTCAAGAGTTTTAGGTTCTTAAAACTTAATTCTATTTTTATAAGACTAAGGTAATCCACTCAGAAAACGATGGACCTTTACTTTTTCATCTTTGATGTACCAGACATACCTCAATAGCTCTAAAAACTTATTTGCATATTCTTCCATGGTCTGTTGTCCCAATCTCAGCTCATGGAACTCCTTAATCTTGTCATCATAATACCTGTCAGAGAGGTATTTCTGCTTGAAATACTTCTTGAACTATTTCCACTTAAGTCTCCTTTCACTGATCCTCTTTACTTGCTTGAAGTGTTCCCACCAAATGGATGCCCTTCCATTCAGATTGAATATGGCAACTCTTGCCTTCATGTTTCCTGAATAGTCATGCACTTGGAAGTACTTGTTTATCCCAAGAAGCCAAGTTTCAGCCTCTTGTCCAGTCTTTACCTCACCATCAAATGTAGGAGGTTTAGCTTTCTTAAATTCATCTTGAGAGCGATCCCTATGGTGTCTCTTTCTTTTTCTTTTATGAAAAGAAGAACTGGAATCCCCCCTGGATTCTTTAGAATCATATGATCCACTAGAAGTCCTTCTCCTTCTCCTAGTACTACTCTTACTGCCTTCTGGTCTTGCTGTACCTCGTCCAGAGTCTATCTTTCTTTGCAAGTCTGTCAAACTCTGCAACATTGCAGCATTCAACTGATGCTGCTCTTCTTGGGCTTTGATTAAGCTTCTCATGGTGGCTGCAACATCTGACGGTGTCTCTTGGAATCTCTTTCCATTAGACTCTATGTCATCATTTTCGTTACGGACATTTTCTCTTATGGCATCTCGAGCACGCTCGTAAGAATCCTGAGCATCGTATCCATCACGGGTTCTCATAACTGAACCGCAACTTACTTACCAAACTGCACTACCTGGAATACTTCCCTTGAAGGTGACTATGATTCTGCAAACGTGTTAGTAACACAATTGTTAGATACATAACATTGATATGAACCAGCATTACTTACCCTCTCTTGGAAAAATTATAAAATTACAAGTTTTCCCAAAACATAGAATTTTCTTCCTCAAAGAACGTCTGTCTGAGGGGGACGACAGGGGTCAAGGGGGCTTTACCCCTCATGGCTTCCCTGCACCATTGCAGGGCGGGTCGAGGGCAGCGCCCTCAATTTTTTTTTTTGTAAATCATTGGTTTTCGCGCAATCTGGCGCATAAGATCACTGCCACTTTCTCCTTTTCAGCCCTGAAAATCCTCTAAAAAAACCGTTGAAAATCCCAATGAATAACAGTTGAAATCTGCTGGGAAATCCCATGGAAAACTCAAATTTTCCTTGTACAGAATCGAGTCTCATTCCAACTATCAATCCGACGTTTCGGCGGTCAAAACAACTAACTTCCTCCGCTGTTCATCGGCGGTCAGGTGCACTATTCATCATGAGGATAGATCATTAAACAACTGTAGTGGTGGGTAGTGATCCCACTGCGGGTTCCGCGGACCATAACTCATCGGTTGTCGGAAGCTCTATCCACTAACCATAGCCGATGGTTGACGACTCCAGGACTTAGAATTTTTTTTGAAATTTTCCTTTTTGTCTTCCCTTTCACCGCTTGATCACCTCAATTCTCTTCTTTTCGTCGAAGAAATAGTTCCCTCAGCAGCTGCAATGGCGGCCCATCATCTTCGATCTTCCTTCGATCGGTGGCCCAATTTGTTGAGGCATAACCTGATCGGTATCGACAGTCTCGTCTCGTCGGAAGACTAGTGCTCTAGGCTTCCAAAATGGTGGCACACGAAACACTATCTTCTTTCAATATTCGATGATTTCGGGCATTACAAAAAAATGTTAAACTTTCTTTACGGCGTTAGCAGTCGGAGGCCTTACCCGTCGGATGCGTAGTTGTCTAGCCATCTGGAACGACGAGCATTCATTCAACTATTTTCTGTCGAGGGACGTCGAACACTTGGAAAAATTTTCTGCAATTTTCCTTCTAACTGTTCTCCGTCGGGTATGCTTCCGCCTAGCCCTTCCGCTACATCGGAAGTCCTTCCCATGAAGTGTTCCGATGAACCGACAGTTCAAACACTTAGAAAAACTTGTGGAAGTTTTTTGTCATCAACTTCTAATCTCTATGGGCAGAAAGAAATCCTGCTTCTATCACTGCATTTTCATGGTCCATTCAGGCCCATGCTGCAACAATGGCTCTGATACCACACTGTAGCGTCCCCGACCCTCCGATCGGCAAAGAGGACTCTACCACGGCGTTAACCATCCAGGCTACGAGCCCCATGAACATGTGAATTCATAAAAAATACTGAAACATAATGCATTGAAGCAGAAACATGCACAGATGCAATTATTTATCATACACAGGGGAAACAACATACACTCATACAAGCATTCATTCAACATGTTCATCATAATCATTAACAGTAAATAGAACTACGGAAGTAAAATAGGCAAGATTACTTATCTTATGAAGAACTCGTTCCGCAACCAGCTACGTCGCTGCAACGTTCCACCCAACCATAGGCCAGCGTGCTCCTTAATCTCTCAGCAACGCTGCCACCCCCGAGCTGGGCATGATTCTCTAAGGAATAAGGAACAAACAAGATTACACATAGCCAAGGATACACAAAACATAGCCAAGCCAACACAGTTGGGTTTATCAGGCCATCAAAAGGACAGCCAAGCCAACATGGTCAGGTTTATCAGGCCATCAAGGAGTTGGGAAATGCTAAATGCTAAGCTGGTGAGCTCATTACAGAGCCAAGAACACCTACACTAGAACTAGCCTGGCTTTTAAGACACCCACACACACTCAACACAAGGAATCAGTCCCTTCTCTGCTACATAGTCCCTCAGGCCCTGCATTCCCTTCTAGTGCTATTCAGGGGTTGTGGAGAAGAAAGCCAACCCTCTAGCTCTATCCATGTGGTTTCCAGCCACCAGGTTTATCAAGCAAACCAAGCTTCCATCCCTGCTCCCAACACAGTTCGAAGACCAACCATTACACACATGCAATCAATCAGCTATTACAGCTTAACAAGGAAAATGACTCCCAAGCGAATTTCAATAGGCCCCGAACGTATCAGTGCATACAATTCACCACATGGGGAAATCAGTAGTCCGTCCTGGATAACTAAGCAAGTGGAAAAGACTTACATAGGAGGCACTGGGGAAGAAGATACAGACTCTCAACCTGTACGTGAGGGAAACTTGCACCAGACCCCAAAATATAGAGGGAAAAACGTATGCACGAGCCACAAATTGGTAGGGGAAAACTTACACACAGTCCCTGAGTGTAAAAATGGATCTCCACAGGAAAATCGTGGATGATAATGACCAACGGCTCTCAGCTTGCTGCGTGAGTAACAACAACGTAGAACCCAATGCGTGAGAGAAGACTCACACCAAATCCCAAATATAGATTGGAACACACTTGACTCCTCTGTGTGAAAATGTGAACGACAATGGAGGCGGCTCCTCCCTCTGGCTATGTGAGACCCATCCGGTAAGAAGCCTGTGTGTGAGGAAAAAAAAATGAACAGGCAATGGAGAGGATGCACAGTAGTCGAAAGTGCGTGAGTGTTTCAACACCGTTGTGGAGAGAATGCAGTGTCCGTTGGAGTGATGGCGGTGGTTTGCTTGCCATCGTGAGGTCAACCACGCTGGTGGAGTGTGCGTGTGGGCAAGAACTGACAGTCCTGCCACACTCCACTCCCAGCCATAACTGCCCCCAACTACCAGCAACAGTTTTTAATGGTAGTGGTTGGATAAAACAAGGGAAGGTGACACATGGCTTTTTCCCCTATTGGCCAAAGTTTGACATCCCCCACCCTTATCCTTGTGAAAATCATGCCCCTTCTCAATTTAGTTTCTGCGAACGTAGCTAATCGGGGTTCATTTTAATTAAATATGTATATTTACATGATGACAAAACTTAATATATGTCGCATGCCCCGATACACCATCGGTGACAATTTCGTCCTGAAACATAGCATAACCAATCAATGGTGGGGCCTTGGCCTTTAGCTCCTTACCATGATTATTTATAATATATACATCTAATGCAACAGGGTCAAAATCGGGGTGTTACACAATCCCCATAGAAATCTTCGTCAGTCGAAGTTTCAGACTGCTTAATAGGAAGAGGAGAGGTTTGCGAACCGGTACCTCAATGTCACGTACCCGTTTGTGATGCAGATGAGCGATTGTGGACAACGTCTCAAATAGAATGAATGATGAGTGAGGCGTAGCCGATATCGATCCCATATCCATTGAAACCGTAGGTACTGCTGAGACCCTGCCGATGCCCCCTTCTCTCGATGTACAGAGACCTAGAGCTAGTCGCTTCCATGTTGTAGTCGCGTCCCGTCTATTGAGCTGAGGGTCGAGTTCAATAAGCTTGGTTTTTGCCTGTAAAATAGAGCTTCTAGTGGAGTTCCAAGTTCCAACCATCACCTCCATGAGGGAGCCCATAATGTTCTCGACTCCAGTAATGATTTAAGCATACCCCTCCAATACCTCTGGCCAAATTTTCATTGATCAACTTGGCTTCCCATTCATCAATCAAATTGTGCACCGACATGGAAACCCCACTGGCATAACCATCTTCCTGCATCAGATGCGAACCCTGTTGAGCATGTCCTCTGCCACTGCTAACTTGGTGGGGTGTGCCACACTCACGAGACATGTTTAAACAATAGTGAAACTCGACCACAGGGCCAAGATAATCTCACAACGTTTGTATCAACGAATAGGCCAAGCAAACACTGGTATGCAAGATAGCTTGATCGGATGGACCAAAGACGTAGCAGTATTGCTGAGCTATAGGCCAAGGATGGGAGCAATACTGCGGGAAAGACCAACCAGTTGTATCAGAGGTGTACCAGGAGGATAGGATGCAAACTAGAGCCAAACACATTACCAGTAGATGAGACCCCAGGACTGAATTCTCTAGAGCCATAACCCAAGGGATAACATAATAATGTCGAGAAGACATTAATGGTGAATTAAGTTGACGATGCCCCTTCTAGGACCCGATGCGACGTAAACCCAGTTCTTCTGTCCCTCGAAGTGATCATAGAGCCATCTCTTGATGCATTGTGTAAATGCTCATGACTGCCATTGTCGCCAATACTAAACTCCCCTACCTCATCATCGGTGCATGTTAAGTGCTGGCTTGGTGGGTGATGTGGGATTTTAATGCAAGGTGACGTCCTCACCACTGTGGCATCCCTTTTTCCTGAGGTCGTCACTTCCTGTGTGAAACATGGAACCCACATCCAGGGGTTTTTTCATTGATATTTAAAATGGTTGTGTTGAACAAATTATCTTTTGGCTCGAGGAATTTTTTTTTCCAGAGAATGAATAAAGCTTTTCTTCTTTGTACAAGCACTATCTCAACACACTAACAGGTAGAAAACTTGGATTGTCTTCAATATTCCTCAAGATTCATGGGTGCATGTTTCATCTACATAGTTGTTGAAAATGTAACTTTGGAAGATATTATATTCTATATTATTATTGTATTTTATTGTACCTTTGTCGGAGATGCTTTTCCTCCATTCGAGAATGTCATTGTTGTGTTTGCTCATGTTAGAATATTGAGGTAAAACATCCTTTGTAAGTCGGGGTAATAGTCCCCAGAAGAAGTATTATATAAAATGTGTTTTGAGTCTTCCTAGGTAGGTCGACCTCAATTAGAAAACATGGCCGACCTAGTTAGGTAAGTGAGTCACACAACTGAAGAATATAAATAGGGAGACGCCCTCCCTCAAGTTTTCTAAAGAGAAAAAAGAGACAAGTGTGCTAGTGTGAGAAGAAGAAGAAGTTGTCAAAGATATATTTTCTCTAGGCATTATATCTTGGTTTGACATTGTATTGAGTGACATAACTATGGTTTCCTTGATGAAAATAATAATGTTCTTATGTATTTTTGTGGTTGTCTATATTTCAGTTTTCTCCATAATATTTCCAGAAAAGAGGACTAGGTTAACCTTCCTCAAGGAGGTGTATCTTTCGGTGGAGAAAGATTTTAGTTTGAAGAAATTTAAATTTTTTATTATGGGACACTACGAGATATTGCGATAAGGAACTAGGGCATTGATTTTTTGGATTTTCCATCCATAGTTTTTGGAAAAGGACCTCACTAGGAAACTCGCATCAAGGAGGCACATTTTTCCATCCATACATAATTTCAAGATTCCAAACTTGAAAAATTAGGGTTTCTCTGTGGAACCCTAGGTCAGCTAGATCAAGGAGCTACTTGGGTATATCAAATGGTAAAATCTATTTTCTTGTTATTTCCATTTAAGGTTCTCATATCAAACTGATGAATCACACCAAGCTTGAAGATAAGCTTGTAGGAGGAGACAACTTCTGAGCATGGAATTATAGAGTCTCTCTTATACTAGAAGAGATTAATTTGGACAAATATGTCACTGCGGATATTCCAAAACCAGGGGGAGATGATGCCAAGGCTACTCACAAGAAGAACATGATAAAATCCAAGAGGATCATTGCAGACTCAATCAAATATCATATCATTCCTCGTATCTCATCATTGAAGACCCCAAATCATATGTTTGATGCATTAATCAAACTATTCGAAGGGAATAACATCAATCGGAAGATGACATTGAGAAATCAACTCAATAATGTGAAGATTCAACACTCAAAAACCATTCAATCCTACTTCACGAGGGTTTCTCAAATCAAGGAGCAGTTAGAGGCCATTGAAGAAAATGTTGATGAAGAAGAGATTGTAATGACCACCTTGAATGGTCTCCCAAGGTCACGGGACTCATTCATTCAAGGGATATGTGCCATAAAGAAGCTTATCAAGTTCAGTAGACTATGGGAGGAATGCACTTAGGAAGAAGCTCGACTAATATGAAGAGAAGAAAAGATGGGAGTTGATGATGACCAAGTCTTAGCTCCTCATGCTAAGAAGGATCAAAGTAAGAGGGAGGATCAACCTCAAAGATGGCATAAAAGAGTCCAAAATAATCATAGATTTAAACGTGAAATCTACAGTCTTCGATTCTTCACATGTGATGAGAAAGGGCACTTCTCAAGATATTTTCCTAGAAACAAATGATTCTCCAAGGAAAACAAAAAGAAAAGGCATCATGCTCACACTGCTAAAGATGATGAACCAGCTAAGAAGAGAACAAGGGAGGATTCCTCAAGTGATGAGGAATATGTACTATGATCCAGAAGGATTCAACCCGTGATAAATAAGAACTTCTTATCCATATTAACATTGGATAAGAAGGGAGGCATTTGTGATTGATGATGACGAAGGGACTCCCGGATCTATGATATAGAATACTTGCTCAGCATTGTTGATCATGAGAAAGAAAAACACGGGTCCTCAGAATTAGATGACGAAGAAAAGCACATTGTCATAGACTCCAACTATTCTTGCAAGGAGACAAGGATCAAGAGGGAGTCCACCCACCAAACAAACAAAGGTAAGTGCTTAAATCGTCATTTCCTATATATCTAGTTACTTAAATGATATTGTTTAGTTGTGTACATATTTATGTTTAGTTGATGTATTATTCATGTTTGAGTGTCTGCATTTATGAACAATATACTACTAACTTTCATGTGAAGGGTAAGTAGCCTATGGTGTTGTACAACATTCCATTGCTACTTATCTAGAATGGAACCTCTTTGCTGACATATTGGGAGTAGTGCACACTCTTAATAATGTTTTGGTAGAGATGGAAGGCATCTAAAAAGTTACTGTATGTAGATGAGATATGGATAAATGTTGCATTGTCTAGATAGTTACATGACTGCATGACATATGTCTTTGTGCATAAGAACTTGTCATTATTAATATGTTTTGAAAAATATGAAATGTTTCTAATCATGGAACCGAACTTGACTTGTAGGAAGGATCATATGCAATCACCTACAAGAGAAGAATGATGAGGCTTGTTTTGAAGAACAAGTGATGATGATTCAACCATAACACTCAAAGAATATTCACTACAACAAAGTACATGAAGAGGAACTTGATATGACCTAACCATAAAGGCCTGTATATCCACCTCAAGAGGCAAACACCCACAAGAGAAGACCGGCTTGGGTATGAGAGATCATTCAAGATGAAGAAAAGTATGGTGATCTAGACGAGACTTCCAGAGAAAGTAAGAGGCCTCAGACACACTCCTGCTATGTGGCACTAATGTGTGACATCATTGATGCAAGATCCTTCCAGCTACAAAGAAGCAACCGAGAAGAAAGAAAGGAAGGAAACTATGATTGAAGAGTATCAGTTGATCATGGAGAATGATGTCCAAGATGCAATTCTAAGGTCTGAATGGAAGTATGTAGTGTCTTCCATGTGGATCTACAAGAGAAATCATGCATTAGATGGCACCATCAAGAAATGCAAAGCAAGGTTCATGGTTTCTATATGAATGAGGGAGTATATCATGGCGAGACATGATCCATTAACCAAACACACTTCTCTAGTGAAGTAGCAGTGCATATCAAGCAGAGAACCACATGTGCACAAAAATATTTGTACAAGCTCAGAAGGCCATTAGGGGAATTTTGGGGTCTAAAATGGGCCTCCTGAGGAAAATAATAAAATAATAGTTAAAATAATAAAATAATATTGATTAATTTTGGAGGAAGAAAGAAAAAAACTACTTTTTGTGTTCGTATTTTCAACATATCTCCCCGTGTTTTTACTCAAATTTCAATCAGGAGAGATCGTTGGATGTGGAATTTGATTCCACATCCAACGAGTACCCACACTGCATACTTTTGATAGACCCCGCTACCCCAAAAACAAGAAATACTTGAAAAAATGTGATGATGATGTCATCATCAAATTTTTTCAGGTATTTCTTGTTTTTGGGCTAGCGGGGTTTGTCAAAAGTATGTAGTGTGGCTACTCGTTGGATGCGGAATCAAATTTCGCATCCAACGAGCTCTCCTGATCGAAATTTGAGTAAAAATGCAGGGAGATATGTCGAAAATATGAACAAAAAAGTAGTTTTTTTTAATGACAAATATGTCAATTCAACCATCATGGTTGACTTATTTTATTGAAATTCTATTGGTTCTTGAATTCCATCTCACAAAAACTTATTTTGGCACGTTTTCTTATATGGCCCATTTTAGACCCCAAATTTCCTCTAATGCACCCATGGGACAACACATACAGTTACTTGAGGATCACCTAGAGTGATGGAGATATCAACCTTTGCTACAAGGTTGAAGATGGAAGCCTACAAAGAACGAGAAGCTCATAGATGGGTGCAAGATGAACTTTCAACAAAGTTCAACATAAAGGATCTTGTATTTAGTGACCTTAAGAGATGACATGGATGGATACACAGAATATCAACAACAGAGTAAGCTACATGTCACTCCAATACATAATGTATGGATGTAGAGAGAACAAGATGCAGAGGGAGGATGGTGCTCCGCTTCAGAGGGAGTGGCTACAATAGATTTTAGAGTTTGAGAATATTGACATTATTCTTGATATTATAGGTGTGGCAGAATCCATTGGAGACTTTCCTCAGGTAAGAAAAATGTGTGGTGAAGATCTTGAAGAGATTCAAGATGTTGGATTGCACAACTACACCTTTGGCATTGAAATTGAATTTCTTATGTGATCCTACTTTGGAGATATTTGATTCCACAGTCCACGGGCATATGATTGGTTCATTGATGTACTTGAAAAACATGAGGCCAAACATATGCTTTGCTATGAACACCCTGATCCAGTTCTTGATGGATCCAAGACATGTTCACTTAATTACTGCAAAGCATATATTGAGGTACCTGAAGGGTATAGTTGAGTATGGGCTAAAGTGTGAAGCGAATAAGAAGATTAAATTGCATGGTTATGTTGATTTGGATTGGAAAGGCAGTTCCACAGATAGGAAGAGCACTTCAGGATGCTACTTCAGTTTGGGATTCAGTATGATCTCTTGGTTTAGCAAGAAGCAGTCGTGTGATGCTGAGTAGAACTGAAGCAACGTATGTTGTAGCATGTTTGGATAGTTGTGAGGAAGTATGGATTTGGAAGCTACTTTCAAATCTGTTTGATCTCGAGTTAGAGGCAAATTTTACATTTTGCGACAACCATAGTTCTGTGAAGTTGTCGGCGAACCCAGTGTTCCATGACAAGTAAAAGCATATTGAGATGAAGTATCACTATATCCAGGATATGGTGCAGAGAGGAGAATTGAAGCTCTAGTATGTGTTGACATATGAGCATATAGCCAATATTCACCTATGTTTTGACAAAGGAGATCCTGAGAAGAGTCTGCATCTTAGTGCGTAGACGAAAGGTGCATCTATTTCGTCATGTAAGATGAAGAGCACCTTGTGGTTTTTTCTCGGATGGGTTTCCATGTTATATCCTGTGTATATGTCTGAATTTTGAATGTGTTTAAAATATATGTGTAGATGTTGTATCGAATGAATGACTGTATGCAATCTTATTATATCAACAGGGGTTGTGCAGCATAATCATATTCCAACAATTAATACAATGAGAAGCTAGTTCATGACCTAACTGTGAGTCATAGTGAACAAAAATAATCCACGCTTGGAATTCATTGAGACCCTTGGTAAAATGCCAAGGCGCCAGAAATTCCCCACTCAATTGTGGAAACATGGTTATGGTAGTTACTCATTAAGAAAGATATCTCAAGTGAGACAGAATCTGCGTCGCAGGTGTTTCCTACTGAGCTCTACTATATTGGGCCAATATCTTGGGTTTTGTTGCACTGAACAGAAGGGGATGAACCTGGGTTAGGATCCCTAGAGGAGAGGGACACTAGGAGAAAATTGCAAACGTATGGTTCCGTTGTCGGGACCCTAATCATTGTGGTGAGGGATATGTTGTGGCAACCAACAAAACCAGAAATCCAAGATTGGGTAGAGTTTAAGGAGTTAGAATTTGCACAAAAAGAAAGTGAAGGATCTCGGTTGAACCCAACTAAGTGGTTGGGTTCGTACATCTATACATACATTCATGATATTTTCTTTTATGAGTTTCCCATTTTGTTGCATGAATGGTTGTCTAAGTTGGAAACCCAACAAAGAAATTTTCAAGGAGGGGAACCAAAGGAGTGGATTCCTCAATTAATTAAGAAACTAGAAGAAGTAAGAAACCCTATGTCGAGGGTTGTGGATTTTTGGATAGATAGTATCTTGAAGGGATACATTACTGAGTTTGTTGTTGATACAATAACCTCATACAGTGAGGTAGAGCGATTTTTTTTCAAGGACCACGCGGTAGATATCTATCATCTTTAAAAACATGGATAAAAATGTTTGTATGTGAAAAAGGTATTCTGCGAATGTAATAGGACTGTGTCTGAATAAAGTGGCTACGTCTCAGCAGAACCCTGAATTGAGATGTTCCAAGGAGATAGTGGAACTAAACTAGAGTCGAGATTTCTAAGAAGCGGAAGAAAATTTAGATCTGGTAAGCGAAGAAAGACTTTGTTAGGAAGAGGGAGTTGCATCACAAATAGAGAAGAAGAAGGCTATGAACTTGCGTCATATTGGACGTAGGGTCTTATGACGAAGAAGAATATTATCATCTGATCTCTGAAGGAGACGAAGAGTCAGAAGAGTCGACTAAAGCCCCAGAATGAGAACATGGTTACAACTTGCCTACAACATTGAATACATATCCAGAGGTAAGATCTAGAGACTTATCTCCAAGTGCATTTGTAAATACAAGTAGTACTAACGCCATAAATAGCAGACAAGGAAGTTCGGCTAGCCAAAAAATTTGTTCCAACTGTACCAACAGTAAATACAATGGCTGGAACTGACATTAAGTTACCAATATTCCATGGAAATGGGTTGGAGGACCCATAATGACATTTGTTCCTTTGTGAAGCTGTGTGGACTGTGCGATAGATTCAGGATTAGAATATCAAGAAAGCACATATGATTCTGACTTTGTGAGGTCATATGCTTGACTGGTACATGAAATTTTCCATCGTACAAGTAGGAGTTGTCCCGAAAACACTCAACGCGATTCGAGTGGGTATGATACATGAGTTCAAAAAGCCAAAATCTGAATCATAGTGCATCACCGAGATTAAAGAAATTAAGCAGCTATCAACAGAAACTGTTTGGGACTTTGACCAGAGATTTAAGACGTTGATGGCCAAAGTGAGCTTCCAAATGTTAGATGTACAACACAAGGAATGTATTATTGCTGCCGTGTTACCACATATTTGTACCCCATTGATGCAACAAAAGATTGTGTTGCAGATGGAGGCTCTGGAGATAGCAATTAAATTGGAATCCTCACCCATTGGAGATACTGGCACAGGAATGATGCAAATTCAACTGCAGTTGGCCAACCTTATGGTGCATCTCCATGACATTAAGAGAGGAAAGGAAGTTCAGGAAGAACTATGTTGTACAAGATGTAGAACAGATGGACACCATAAAGACAATTGATGGGTGCTCATGAACTATGTTGCAGTAGGAGTGTCGAATTTGTTAAACACCCAAGGGATGCCTTGGTGTAGAATATGCCAAAATAGGGGCCACAAGTCCAAATAATGTCTGTACTTACAGAATATTGTAAGTGCAACAATTAGTATGTATTGTAGGTCATGATTAAAAGGACTGCAGAGCACTTTAGCTACAATAAGAAAATACTATGTATACCTACTTAATGAAGAATGATGAGCAGATGCAAGCTGAACAAGCGTAGCCTCAGTATCAACTTGTTCAATATCAACAACCACAATACCCTCAGCCGAAGTATCAGCATAATCAATATCCACAAAAACAATACCCTCTGTAAAGGGGGATGGAAATTTTCGAGGCCGAGGACAACAACAAGGAGGAGAGGGATTTGGTCGTGGAAGAGGCAAGTCATATGTTATAATTGTGGACAACCGGGACACTTTACCTACAATTTCCAAAGTCCTGCAAAAGCGTGTAATTATTGCAAAGCATTTGATCATCACACTGTTGAACAGTGTCCGCAACTAATTGCGAAATGGCAGGCTCAAAGTGTCGTCAAGCCTAATCCGGTGCAGAATCAGAATCCGAACCCCAACCAGAACATTTAGATGATCTCTACCAACCCGAGAGAACGTCACATTGTTGTCGTTACAAGAGGAGGTGTTGCGACAGGCGCTGACTAGAATAAACAACATCATAAGAATCTAACCCTTGAAATCATTTGAGCATCATTGACTTGGATACCATTATAAAGAAAATACAGTATAATGTAATTATAAAGCAAATGCATTGAAATTGCTTAAAAAAGTTTATATTTGAAGAAGAAATCAACCACACATACAATACTGAATATGCATATCATTGGTATTAGTCTTTATCAAACATTTTTATGTTTTCCCTTCACACAAGATTTTTTCATGGCCTTTTATACATGTTCTTTAATCACGTGACTTTTAATGTGTTTCACCATGGAGGAATGTTGGTTTGACTAATATTAAAATTTCAAAACCCTTTTAACAATTTTCTATTGTTTCTTTGATACTCCTCTTTTGCAAATGCATTCATCTTTGTGTTAATGTAAAGTGAGTCCTCCACTTTCCCTTCCATTCTATAATTATGGATTCTTCATAGAAACTTTTTTCTTTTTAACAAAAATAGAAAATGTCACACATGGAAGGCATGCGGATGTTTGATCATCTTTATCAATAACTTGGTAGATATTGTGATAAATTACACCATAAAAATGTAAAATATTGATTTGGAATCTCTAATTTCCATCATACATTCATTCTCAATAAAGATATTAATACAATCACAAGGGGCATCACCACCCTCATTGACAAACCCAAGTTGGGTAATTGATACAAAGATTCAAAATTCCTCATCCAATTTAAATACATTGTTTTCCTCTATGTTTCCCAAACTTGACATACCATAGGATTTTTGCTACCATCTTATTCTTATCTTAAATAATTTTGTCTTCCCTTGAAGAAAGATAAACTTTATGTATTGAAATGGATTCCAAATATTGTACACTTTGATATGTATTATTGCAACCAACATAGGATCAACACCAAAGTCAATATATTAACTCATGAGTTTAATTTTCATCCCAACAAGATCAAAATGGAGAGCATCACATATAAAACCCCTTTCAAACTCAAGATAATCACACACACTACCATTCACTCTTTCCTCGTTAAGATTCAGATTCAGCAACTATAGAGCAACCAAGGAAATTCATTGCAAATGTCTTTGTCTCTTGAAATGATACTTGTTTAAAAAAGTTATGCCTAGCATTATACCCGTTTAATGAAAAAATTAAACAAAAAACAATATTAGAAAAAAAATAACATCTACATAAGCAAATGCAAGTTCGTTTCAACAAAGCATGCAACACTTTTATTCTAACAACGAGCCTAGTGTGCTTGTTTAGCCGCATAGGAAATGGTTTCAATTCCATTAAACAGGTGAGTTTTCTCCTCGGAATATTTGATGTAAGTCTCTAACAAATGATTGCACATTTATGCCATGGATACTTTTTGTGCTTTGGAATTTAGAAAATGCACATGCCTTGGTCACTTGAAAGTCTTTGATGAGGGTAGATTAAGGGAAGGTAGTAGATTGCACACAACCTTCATAGCCATACATATAAGAACCAAGGAAATGAGATAGTGAAGAAATTGTAGTAGAGGAAAAAGTTGCAATAAGGGCAACATAAGTAGATGATGAGGATTGTGAGGTTCAAGTGATGAGGCAAAGAAAGACACCAGAATATATGCTGACTATGGGAATAATGTGTTTCAAGAATGATGATGTGGTGGATATATTTGAGATTTTTGAGTTGTATTTAGAGAGAAAATTTAGATGGTATTGTTTATCCCAAAGAAAATGATGGGGTTGTTGTACAAATGAGACTACTCCACAAAGAAATTATGCAAGAAGAAATGGAAAAAATTTAGGATATAGAGAACTGCAATGGAAAATTTGATGATGTGAGGTTGTATGGTGATAGGTCTTTTGACTAATGGCACAAGGAATATACATTAGATAAAAAGGTTAGAGATGAGAAAATTGTGGAACTTCACCAAGAGTGCAGAAGGTGAGACAAGGCTGGTCTTGGAAAAGAAGGTATAGGAGGTAAAAATTGGGATGCCATTAATCCCATAAGATTAAAATTTGCAAAGGTTAAAGACATTCTACAATGGATCACAAGGTAGTATGTTGAAGGAGTGAAGATGGTGATAGTAGGAGAGAAATTCACAAAAAATGTCACAGGGATAACTGTTATAAAACTTGGAAACACCTCATACACAAAATAGAAACTAGAAACAAAAATGAGAATTTCATTGATGATGGAGCCATTGATTCCATTGATGTCAATTCTTTTGTATGTATGTTCGGCAATTGCATAGTATTGTTACCTTTTCTTTAACTATATATATTAAAATAATACATATTATAATAAATTATTAAGGCCACTTGTGTAACATGAATTAGTTACCTTTTCTTACATTAGATATATTGGAGCGTTATACTCCAACATCCTTTCTTAATGCCACAACTCTAAATCTTGATTGATAACAACAAAAACATAAAAATAAAAGATTTTATTTGACTTTTCTCCTCTATAATATGGAATCTTACAGGTACTCCATCATCTTTTCTCTTCACCCTTGCAATAATGAAATTCATGAATTTTTGAATCTTTTAAATTTTAAATTTTCTGAATTTTTTAAATCCCAAACTCCCCAATTATTCTAAATTTTTGAGATCCTACATTCCCAAACTTTTAAATTATTGAGATTTCCAAATTCCCAAATTACTTGGACAACAATCTAGATACAAAGTTATATCCTCTTGGATACAAAGTTATATCCTCTTGGATTCCTTCATGTATCAAAGATTTGGCCACCAAAATTAAGTAATCCCCATTTATTTCATTATCACATTTTTTACCTTGATATTTAAGCTTAGATGATTCCTCGATTATGAAAATTTCATGGTTGAGGATATATTTGTTTTCCTTTGTCCTTAATATTCTATTTTAAATTATCATTGGCTCATATTTTACAACTCCATGTTGTATGACTTTTTTTCGCAATAATAATATGTAAGGTCCTCTTTAACTATAATTCCCCCTTTTTTTCTTCACATTCAGTTTTTAGTAATACTTTCAGTAATTAATGAAGTGCCTAGATATAAAGCACTCTCTAAATTTTCTTCATTTATCCTTTTTTTTTTTTTAATATTCAACTAAAATATAATTTATAATATCATCTAAAGTTTGTGTAGGTAATTGACTTAATTCAAAAATGACATTGTTTTCTTTTTTAAATTTAGGAAACTATTCTATTGAAGTAAGGAAATAATGGTACAAAAAATATTACAATTCAGAGAAGCATTCCTTCCCAAAGGAACTGGCAGGTGTAACCAATATGAGATGAGAACTAGACCCTCCCTCCAAGAGAGAAAATAGGTCCAAAAGAAGTGCACCAGACCCTCCCTCCAAGAGGGAAAACAGGTCTCAGAAAAAGAGAGTGACATTATACGAAAAGACAAACAGTGTCCTGGAAAAATAGCAAACAGAGTTCAGGCCTTTGAGTGCCCATTATATTCCAGAAATGTTAGTTTTTCATCACATTAAGCTAGCATTATGAACTTAGGATCTTTTCACTGAGAGAATAACAAGCACTGAAATAAAACATAAGCACATCACAAGAGACAAGAGACACAAAGAGATTTTCCTCGGGGAAACCATAAAGGAGAAAACCACGCAACTTCCTCTAAGATAAAATCAGCAT
>LPNX010704905.1:462241-484950 GCA_001517045.1 Pseudotsuga menziesii | reverse complement strand
GGGGGGGGGGGGGGGGGGGGGGGGGGGGGGGGGGGGGGGGGGGGGGGGGGGGGGGGGGGGGGGGGGGGGGGGGGGGGGGGGGGGGGGGGGGGGGGGAGGCGCACGGTTCCAGAGGCGCAACAGGAGTCGATGGAACATGCAAAGCAGGAGGAGCAAGAGCCAAGAGCCAAGGGTTGGGAGTTGAAGTGGAGGATGAGCCTGATGAGCAAGTTCTTTATGACCCAATAATTTCGTCTGTACTCCATCGAGCGACATGTAGCATTGGCAGCACCAGATAACTCTTCGTCCCAGTCATTCACCATTTGGAAAAAAAATCTGGAATCTCAGCATCAAAACTATCTTCGCTCGCTAGTGCAGTGATCTAAATTTGATGTTCAGCTTGGGCTCCTCTCCCAAAACGACCACACCAAGGAATGCTTCGCTGCCTTCATTAAATAGCAGAGTGGCAAGGAGTAATGGAAAGAACAGAGGTGCGAGCTAAAGCACAGAGGTCCAAGTGGTTCAATGAGAGAAGGAGCCATAAATACATGAGAATGCAGAACAAATAGCCCAGAGGACAGAGAGACCAAGGCATAAAATGGATGGCGTGTTGGCCCAGGAACCAGGGTGGTGCACTGAACGCTGTCTGTGCTGAGTTGATGACGATGTCCCATCAGACGTCTTGTGAACAACCATGTCCCGAATCAATGTAAATGCAAGCATCCATGAGGGGGGATGAGGTGGCGGTGATGTCAAGATGATGACGGACCATGCCCATCATCATTCCCCTTGTCCTCGCTGGCATTAAAATCACCCGCATCCGAGTTACAAAAATGACATTGTTGTAAGATGAAGGTAAAATATTTAATAAAATGAAATTTACATCCTCTTCTACTTTTGCATCAACTTTAACAAATTAATTTATAAGCAAATTCAAATCTTGGACATAGTTGTCTGAACAACCCTTTTGAATCTAAAGAGTTGCAAAATATATATATATATATATATATATATATAAACACTCATCGCTTTTGAATCAAACAACTTTTGTATATATATATAAACACTCATCGCTTTTGAATCAAACAACTTTTGTAATTCCTCCCAATATTCTTTAGAAAGTTTATATAGATCAACGTGATGCAATTATGTATTTGAAAGAGCAAGATTAATAATTCAGTAGGCACTGTTATCTCTATTTTTCCACTCGATTGATTTGTTGGGCTTTGTAGGTTTTAGATCTTTTGACAATTTCTCATAAGTTTTTACTAATCAAATGCATTTGAATATTCACCTTCCATGTATAGAAATTATATCAATGGGTTTTTTCTAAAGGGATTTCCAATTCATATTCTCAAAAAAATAAACTTAATAAAATATGTAAATGAGAAATTTAAATATATTTGAGAAAGAAATTGGTGTAATGTCGTTTTGAAATTTTGTTGAACATAATCGTACTTGTGAATCCTCTTTTTCTCTATCAAAAGTATATCTTTGTTGTTTTCTTTAATCTACTTTTTACCATGGAGATCATATTCATCATTAAACATTTTCTCTCGCCTTAACTTCCTTAGTGTGAAAACTTATGGACTCCAATGTTAGATGGCTCATAGGGTTTAATATTGCTTTAATCCCAGTTTATAAAATTGACAATACCTCATACACAAAATAGAAATTAGAAACATAAATAGGAATTTGATTAATGATAGAGTCATTGATTATGTTGACGTCAATTCTCTTTTGTTTGTTTAGTAAGAAGTTACATAACCTAACTACCTTTTCTTTACTACATATTTTTTATAGTTGGAAAATAATTCACAGGGAAAGCTATAGGAACTTCTCCTCATTTTGAGGATGGTACCCAATGTAAAGCCAATGGTACCTAAGTTCCAAGTATCTCACCTCAAGGGAATCAAAGAGAGTGAAACCCATGACCACCTCTACAATTTTGGTTGAGATCTCACATCTAGCTCATGAAAACTTGAACTAACCCTCATAGATATTTAACTACATCTATTAAACTTATACCTATTATACTATAAATGTCAAGGCCATTTATATAATGTAATACCCCAATTTTGAGCCCATGGTATTAAAATTGTACATGATGTAATTATTGTTATTAAATCATGGCGAGGAGCTCAAGTCCAAGGCCTTACCATCAATTTGGTGTTTTGTGTATCGATCATCAAGATCGATGCCGATGGTTCTTGTGCTAGCCAGGCACAGTATATTTTGAACTATCATGTAAATACACAATTAATAAAATAGCCACAATTGGCTATGCAACGCAACAAAGAGATGGGGGCATGGTTTCATAAGGAATAGGGAGAAGAGTAATTCAAACCCTTGAGCCAATAGGGTAAGGTTAGAGGTCAATGGGAGAACCCTTAATCTCTCAACTACCTTTTTGTTCTTCGCACTCAATCATTCAATTCTTCCAGAACTTGGTTGAGGTAGTTAATGCCTTGGGCAGGGTGAGGCATGTCAGTCAGATTTAGTGTTTGAACATGCCTGTAGTCTAGGGAACTCGTATTCTTGCTTATGGGGCAAGAAAGACCCAGGAATGCATGCCTAGTTCATCATCCCTTATTCACGCAGAGCGATTTTGACTCGGGAACCCTATCCTTATCTGAAGTTTCATTCCCAGGGTCATCGAGAGCTAGCGGAGGCATTTGCTTCGCGATTTCTGCAAATCTTCCTAATCTATCCTTGGCTGGGAACCCTAGTTGTTTGTGTTATAGGGTGGAACTTGTTTTGCTGTGTCACCTCGTGGTATCAAGGAGACTCATGATTTGGGTGTTCATGGGGATTTTTTTCTGCACTGAAAGGATTTGAACGTTTTTTGAATAGAGTTTACTCTCCCCGGGTTGTTTCCCTGTCTCCCTTGTTCATATTTGGTTTCCAAAACGTTTTCCTTCATGTCCAACACTTGTGGTTTGTTGTTATGTGTACCCTGGTTTTGGGTCTGAACTATATGCAATACTTAGGAGTGGAAGAGACCAATTATTGGATTGATAAACCTAGTGGAGAAAGGAACCTCACAGAAAGATAAATGGGGTTCATTACTCTTCTATGCACACTTGAGAGAACAATGGAAGGGAAGGTATGGCCCGAGGGAATATGTAGCAGAGAAGGGAATACTTCCTTGTGTTGGGTGTGTACGCATTGTGGAGGCCAAGCTGAATAGATCTTGTGGAGGTGTACCTAGCTTTGTGGTTGAGCTCAGTAGCTTAGCAATTCTTCATTTCCATTGCCTTAGTAGCCTAACAAACCCAATTGTATATTGGCCTGGCTGAGTAGCCTGATAAAGCCAATGGTAGATTGGATTGGATGAACAACCTGCTAAACGCAACTGTAGGTTGTCTTGGATGAGTCTTTATGTACATTTGGCCATGTGTGAATCACTGCTTGACAGCCTGATAAACCCTATGGTATATTGGCTTGGCTTAACAACCTGATAAACCCGACTGTAGGTTGGATTGGCTGGATTTTGTTTTGTTTTTGGCTATGTGTGAGCCTGTTGTTCCCTAATTCCTTGTAGAAATCGTGCCCATCTCGGGGGTGGCAGTTGTGTTGAGAGATTGATGAGCACAATTGGCCTATGGTTGGGTGGAATGTTGCAACGACGTAGCTAGTTGCGGGACAACTCATTTTCAAGATAAGTATTCTCTGGTTATTTTTAATTCTGCAATGTATTTGTTTAAAGAATTATTAAGAATGTGTTGAATGCTTGCTAGAGATTCAAGTAGAGATATACTTCACCTGTATTTTCCTGCATTTTGCATCTGCATCTGCATTTTATTTCCAATGTATTTTGCTTCTGCTCATGGAGGCTAGATGCCCAATTACAGAGTCAAAATGCAGATATCTTAAGGTAAATATGGTTTTTTCGCACCCTGGAATCCACACTACAGAAGGCAGAAGAAGAGAAGAAGGAAAAATAACAAGGCAAAAGTGGATCTTCTGCATCCCAGAATCCTCCCACGGAAGACAGGAGGTGGAAAGAGGAAAAACATAAATGAATTAAGGTAAAAAGTGGTTTTCCGCACCCCGAAGTACGCCACAGAATGTGGAAGGTGAAAGGAAGAAATCAAGAATCCAAAAGACAAAGACATATATTTTGGGATTTCCGCACCATGGAGTCTGCCTGCGGAATGCGAAAGGTGAAAGGTGGAAAGTGGAAGGTGAACAATCGACCATAAGGAAATTTGGGTTTTCTGCTACCCAGATTCTGCTGCGGAAAGAAGAAAACGAACAAATGACTCTGTCATATTTTATGTTTCTGTTACCCGGAGTCCGCTGAGGAAAGTGAAAAGTGAAAATTGGACAAATAACAAGGTCGTATTTTTGGTTTTTGCTACCTGAAGCCTGCCGCGGAAAGCGAAAAGGTGAGAAATAGCAGTGGTGAATTGAAGAGTTCCGCCTGTCGTAAGCCGCATTGAGAAATGCGAAAGGCAGAAGGTGGAAAGGTCCTGTTAAATGCAGAAAGGGATTTTCTAGTTGCGGAAAGAATCTGTTAGCAGAGGAAGGACTGTTATAGAAACATTTAAGCTTCAAAATGAATGATTTAGGATGGTACGTGACCCATGACTGTGTTTGAAAGAGAAAGAAATAATTTTTTTTATATGCATGTTAGTAAGATGTATGGGTACATGAAAAAGTGGTATCAAAGATATTGGTTACAACATTGGGCCTAAATGGGCTAAGTTGAATAGTTGTAGAAAGAAAACTGTAGCAAACTGTCGGTAAGTGATTTGTAAATTTTGGAGTAAATCATGCAGCTAACAGTTATGTGTATGAACACGTTTTGCAGTATCTCAGTCACATCAAAGGCAACATTCCACCTTGTGCATCTTGGGAAATTTGGCCTTGGTTGGGACATGAGGATCAACACCATGAATGATGCACATGATCCCTATGAGCTTGAGCCATATTCCATGGGGGATAACATACGAGTTGAGAATGCTGAGATAGTCCAATGGAAGAAGATATCAAGAGAATCCCCCAGATATTGCATCGACCATGAGAAGCCTAAGGGTGGGATTGCAAAGTTGAAGAGAAGACAATGCGAGGATGATTAAAGCTCAAGAAGAGCAAAATCAACCGAATGCATCCATGCTGCAGAGTTTGACAGACATCCAAATGCAGATGAACTATGGGCATCAGACAACAAATCCAGAAGGGAGTAGGAGTAGTGAGAGAAAAAATCCCTGGAAGAGGTCCAACATCTCTAGAAAAAGGTCTTCTAGTGGATACTTTAAGTCTGAAGAATCCATTGGGGGTTTAATCTCTTCATCTCACAGGAATAAGAGAAAGAGGCGTTACCATAACAGTTCACAAGGGGAATTCAAGAAAGCAAGGCCTCCTACATTTGATGGTGAGGTAAAATCCGATCAAGAAGCTGAAGCTTGGCTTCTTGGGATGAGAAAGTATTTCCAAGTCCAAGGCTACTCTGGAAATATGAAGAAAAGGATATCCATCTTTAACTTAAATGGAAGAGCATCTATATGGTGGGAGCACCTCAAGCAAGTGAAGAAGATCAGTGAAAGAAGGATTGTGTGGAAGCAGTTCAGGAAATATTTCAGGAAGAAGTACCTCTCTGATAGGTATTATGATGATAAGATTAAAGAGTTAGTTGAATTGAGATTGAGATAGTTGACCATGGAAGAATATGCAAACAAATTCTTGGAACAATTGAGGTATGTCATGTATATTCAAGATGATAAAGTGAAAATTCAGCATTTTCTAGGTTGGATACCTCAATCATATAAAGACAGGATTGAGTTTGATGAACCTCGAACTCTAGAAGAGGCTAAAAGGAAGGCCAAGTATTGTTATGAGAAAAACAAAAGAAAACCTGACTTCCATAAGACATGGAAAGACAAGAATGAGAATTTTGACCAAATGAAGAAAGGTTTTAAACCCTCTCACTTCCAAAATCAACAAAGGAAGCCATCACAAGCTATGAGTAAGCCAACCAGAATGATGGGAGACATACCAAGAGATCCAAAGGAGACAAGAGAACCAATCCATTGTTGGGGATGCAGAGGAAACCATATGCGTAGGAATTGTCCGCATCAGAATGGGAATGTAAGTCAAGTTCACAACGTCCAAGGAGCTGAAATTATGGGTCAAGTGGAAAGGAACATCCCTAGAATCTATGCAGCGCTAGAGGAACACCAGGTAGATCATCAATCAACTATGGTTGAAGTTGAAGGTAATATTGTTGAGCAATCTATTTATGTTTTGATTGACCCTAGATCTACTCATAGTTATATCACTCCTAAAATTGTTGAGATGTGATTTTAAGAAATTAAAAGCATAGAAAATCACGGTTAGTTCAACTAGCCACTGGAACCAAGATAAAATTTAGTGAAGTGTGGAGAAATGTCCGTCAGGCATGGATGGGCTAGTCACTTATGCAAACTTGAATATTCTTCCACTTGGTTCCTATGATATTCTCAGTGGAATGGACCGGTTAGAAGCGCACAGAGTTAAACTTGACTCCTACAACAAGACATTTGAATGCATGGATGAAGGAGGAAACTCAAGGGTTGTAAGAGGCATTCCAAAGGTGATTTTTGTTAGGCAGGTTTCATGAGAAATGCAAATGAATAAGTTTAGTAGGAAAGGTTGTATATTGTATGCAGCCCATGTTTTGGAGGCAACGAGAAATGAAACTCCTAGGTTGGAGGAATTTCATGTATTGCAAGAATTCAGGGATGTTTTTCCTGATGAGATTCCAGAACTTCCTCCAAAGAGAGACATTGATTTTACAATTGACCTTGTGCCTAGAGCAGCACCAGTGTCCAAGACACCCTTCAGGATGAGCACACCATAATTGCTAGAGCTGAAAATGTAGTTGCAAGAATTGTTGGAAAAGAACTATATCAGGCCGAGTGTGTCCCCATGGGGAGCACTAGTTCTGTTTGTGAAAAAAGAAAGATGGTACACTTAGGTTATCTATTGACTACAGGCAGTTGAACAAAGTTACTGTGAAGAATAATTACCCTCTACCTTGAATTGATGACTTTTTTAATCAAATGAGAGGAGCAAAGGTATTTTCAAAAATTGACTTGAGGTCTGGTTACCATCAGGTAAGAATCAAAGATGAAGATATTCATAAGACAACCTTTAAAGCAAGGCATGGACACTATGAGTTTGTGGTGGTACCATTTGGTCTCACAAATGCACCAACTACATTCATGTGTCTCATGAATAGTGTTTGTAGCAAGTATTTAGACAAGTTTGTTCTTGTCTTCCTAGATGGCATTCATATTTATTCTAAGAATGAAGAAGAGCATGAAGAACATTTGAGACTAGAATTACAATTGTTAAGGGAGCATAAGTTGTATTCCAAGTTGAGAAAATGTAACTTTTATAAAGATAAAATTCATTATTTGGTTCACATTATCTCATAGGAAGAATATTTGTGGACCCCGAGAAGATTGAGGCCATTATGAATTGGCCAACTCTAAGAAATGTGACAGATGTGAGATCCTTTATGGGACTTGAAGGGTAATATAGGAGGTTCATTGAGGGATTCTCCAAGGTCACACATTCAATCACTTTCTTTCAAAGGAAGGGGATAAAGTTTGAGTGGATACCAAGATGTGAGGAGAGCTTCAAAAGGTTGAAGAATATTCTTACAAGTGCACCAATTTTGAAGATTTCAGACCCATAAAAAGAATTTGTGGTGTGTACTGATGCATGCAATCAAGGACTTGGAGGAGTTCTTATGCAATACAACCACGTGGTAAGCTATGAGTCAAGAAAGTTGAAGGAACATGAGAAGAACTATGCTACTCATGATTTAGAACTTGTATCCATAGTACATGCTCTCAATATGTGGATGCATTACTTGATGGAAAGAAAATTTGAGCTAAGGACAAACCATTGTGGTATAAAATACTTGTTTAATCAACCAACTTTAAATGCTAGGAAATCTAGATGGTTGGAGTTTTGGTGTGAATTTGGTTTTGAAATCAAACACATAAAGGGAAAAGAAAACAAGGTGGTTGATGCACTCAATAGGAGGGTACATGAAATGCATGTGGCATCTCTTAGTACTTTCTAACTAGATTTGAGGCAGGAGATTGTTAACCGTTTTGTTGATGATGAAATGTACGTACAGGTAAAGGACAAGTTGCAGAAGCAAAACCTTGAAAGGAAATACAAGGGATATAAATTGGAAGAAGATGAACTTATTACTTATAAGAACATAATTCATATCCCAAATATAACAGATTTGAGGAGGATTGTTATGGATGAAATCCATCAAGCTCCATATTCTGGTCACCCAGGATATCAAAAAACAATTGCTACATCCAAAAAGTAGTATTTTTGGTTGGGAATGAAAAATGACATTGCTGAGTATATTTCTAAGTGCATGAAATGTCAGTAGGTGAAGGTTGAGCATCAACACCCAGCAGGTTTGTTGCAACCTTTTCCAGTTCGAGAATGGAAATGGGAAGTCATTTCCATGAATTTTATTATAGGATTGATAATGACTATGAGACAACATGATTCCATCATGGTTGTGGTGGAAAATTTAACAAAGACATCACATTTGATACCGGTTAAGTCCACATATAAAGCATATGCTATTGCAAATATCTTCATGAAGGAGATTTTCAGATTGCATGGATTTCCTAAGGCAATAATTTCTAACAAGGATACCAAGTTTACTTCCAATTTTTGGAAGGGTCTTTTTGCATATTTGGGTACAAAGCTGAACTTTAGCACCGCCTACCATCCTCAAAATGATGGATAAATAGAGAGAGTAAATAAAGTGCTTGAAGACATGCTTCGCATGTATGTGATGGACAAACCATCCAAGTGGGAGGATTATTTACACTTGGTATAGTTTGCATATAATAATGAGTAGCAAGAATCATTGGGAATGAGTACATATGAAGATTTATATGGAAAAATTTGTAGGACACCAGTGACTTGGGATAACCCAATGAATATAATTGTGCGTGTTCCATAATTCCTTAAGGAAATGGAACAAGAGTTTGCAAAGATAAGGTAGAACCTGAAAGCATCCCAAGATGGACAAAAGAGCTATGCAGATAAGCATAGAGTGCATGAGTAGTTCAGTTTTGGGGATCATATTTATCTTAGAGTGAATCCAAGGAAGAGTTCCTTGAATCTTGGGAGTTGTTCCAAGCTATCACCTAGATATTGTGGGCCATTTGAAGTGCTTGAAAGAATAGGGCCAATTGCATATAGAATTGCATTGCGTTCTAGCACTAGAGCTCATAATGTTTTTCGTGTTCCTTTACTTAAGAAATATGCACATGATCCTAACCATTTGATTAATTGGGATGTGATACAGGTGGAAACCGAGGGAGAGTTCAAAACTGAGCCCTTGCGTATCCTCAAAAAGAAGGTCACAGTGCTCTGGAATCGAGCCGGTGGACAGGTAAAGGTGTAGTGGAAGCACTACGGTCCCGATGAGGCTACGTGGGATCCGGAGGATGCCATGAGAGTAGCACATGCATTTTTGTTCAATTTTGCAGAGCACTAAGGACAACGCTAATGTAAGGGGGAGGGGAATGTAATACCTTGATTTTGACCCCCTGGTATTAAAATTGTACATGATGTAATTATTGTTATTAAATCATGGCGAGGAGCTCAAGGCCAAGGCCCTACCATCAATTTGGTGTTTATTGTATCGACGATCAAGATCGATGTCGATGGTTCTTGTGCTAGCCAGGCAAAGTATATTTTGAAATATCATGTAAATACATAACTAATAAAATACCCACAACTAGCTATGCAACTAAATAAAGAGATGGGGGCACGATTTCATTAGGAATAGGGAGGGGAGATATTCAAACCCTTGAGACAATAGGGTAATGCCAAATGTCAATGGGAGAACCCTTAAGCTCTCAAATACCCTTTTGTCCTCTGAACTCAATCATTCAATTCTTCTAGAAGTTGCTTGAGGCACTTAATGCCTTGGGCAGGGCGAGGCATGGCAGTCATATTTCGTGTTTGAACAGGCCTGCAGTCTGGGGAACCCGTATTCTTGCTTAAGGGGCAAGATAGCAACAAGAATACGTTCCCAGTCCATCATCCCTCATTCACGCAAAGCGATTTTGACTCGGGAACCCTATCCTCATGCGAAGTTTCATTCCTAGGAGCAGCGAGAACTAGCAGAGGCATTTGCTTCATGTTTTCTACAAATATTTCTCATCTATCCTTGGCTAGGAACCCTAGTTGTCTGTGTTACAGAGTGGAACCCTGTTTTGGTGTGTCCCCTCATGGTATCGAGGAGATTCATGATGTGGGTGTTCATGGGGGTATTTTTCTGCCCTGAAAGGCTTTGAATGTTTTGTGAACAGAGTTTACTCTCCCCAGTCTTTTCCCCATCTCCTCTGTTCATTTTTGGTTGCCAAAATGTTTTCCTTCATGTCCAACACTTGTGGTTTGCTCTTATGTGTACCTTGGTTTTGGGTCTAAAATGTATGGAAGACTTAGGAGTGGAAGAGGCCCATAATTGGATTGATAAACTTAGTGGAGAAAGGAGCCTCACATAAAGATAAAGGGGTTGGTTACTCTTCTATGCACACTTGAGAGAACACTGGAAGGGAAGGTATGGCCTGAGGGTCTGTGTAGCGGAGAAGGGAATACTTCCTTGTGTTGGGTGTGTAGGAATTGTCGAGGCCAAGCTGAATAGATCTTGTGGAGGTGTCCCTAGCTCTATGGTTGAGCTCACTAACTTTTGCAGTTTTTCCTTTCCCCTGCATAAGCAGCCTGATAAACCCAATTGTATATTGGTTTGGTTGAGTAGCCTGATAAAATCAATGGTAGATTGGCTTGGATTAACAATCTGATAAACCAAACTATAGGTTGGCTTGGCTGAGTCTTGATGTGCATTTTTCCATGTGTGAATCAATGCCTAACAACCTGATAAACCCAATGGTAGATTGGCTTGGCTGAAAATCCTGATAAACCCAACTGTAGGTTGGCTTGGCTATATTTTGTTTTGTTTTTAGCTATGTGTGATCCTGTTGTTCCCTAGTTCCTTGTGGAGATAATGCCCAACTTGGGGGTGGCAGTTGTACTGAGATATTGATGACCACAACTCGCCTATGGTCGGGTTGAACGTTGCAGCGACATAGCTAGTTGCAGGACAAATCATTTTCAAGATAAGTATTCTCTGGTTATTTTTAATTATGCAATGTATTTGTTTAAAGAATTATAATGAATGTGTTGAATGCTTGCTAGAGATTCAAGTAGAGATATACTTCAGTTGTATTTTCCTGCACTTTGCATTTGCATATGGATTTTATTTCCAATGTATTTTGCTTCTGCTCATGGGGGGTACATGCTCGGTTACAGAGTCAGAATGCAGTTATCGTAAGGTAAATATGGTTTTTCCGCACCCCTGAATCTGCCGCGGAAGGAGGAATACGAAAGGTGGAAGTGGAGAAGAAGCAAAAATAACAAGGTAAAAGTGGAGTTTCTGCATCCCGGAATCCGTCTGCGAAAGGCGGTAGGTGGAAAGAGGAAAAATAGAAATTAATTAAGGTAAAAAGTGGTTTTCTGCACCCCGGAGTCCGCCGCGGAATGTGGAAGGTAGAAAGCAGGAAGCCAAAAGACAAAGACATACATTTCAGGATTTCCACACCCCGCAGAATGCAGAAGGCAGAAAGCGGAGAGTGGAAATCCAAGGGTATAGGTAATAATTTTTGGGATTTCTACACCCCAAAGTCCGCTACGAAGAACAGAAGGAGAAAATTGGATAAACATAAGATAAAGTTAAAATATATTTCGGGTTTTCCGCTACCCAGAGTCTTCCCGTGGAATGCGGAAGGTGGAAGGCGGAAAGCGAAAGGTGAACAATCGACCATAAGGAAATTTGGGTTTTCCGCTACCTGGAGTCCGCTACGGAAAGCAAAAGGTGAAAAGAGGAAAATGAACAAATGACTCCATCGTATTTTGTGTTTCCTCTATCCGGAGTCCACTGTAGAAAGAGGAAAGTGAAAAGTGGACAAATAACGAGGTCTTATTTTGGGTTTCCGCTACTCGAAGCCCGCCGCAGAAAGCGGAAAGGTGAGAAGTAACAATGGCGAATTTAAGAGTTTCTCCTACTGCAGGCCACATTGCGGAATGCGGAAGGCAGAAGACGGAAGGTGGAAGGAGGAAACGTCCTATTAAATGCAGAAAGGGATTTTCCAGGTGTGGAAATAATATGTTAGCAGAGGAACGACTGTTATAGAAGCATTTAAGCTTCGGAATGAATGATTTAGGATGGTACATGACCCATGACTGTGTTTCAAAGAGAATTTTTTTTTTTTTAATATGCATGTTATTTAGGTGTATGGGTACATGACATATAACATGCCTTCATTATATTTTATTACATTAGAGATACTGGAGTGTTATACTTCATTAAAGAAGTAAGGAGAAATAAGACAAGATGAAGGATCTATAAAGGATAAGTAAAAACAAATATTACTGCAAAATTTGGAGGAGGAAAATACATCGAACATATAAAATGTTGCATATTCCCTTGAAGGAGGATGTGCAAATTAATTTAACCATGAGAGAATGATGCATGGCCAATTTTTCCTAGTGAATATATGTTTCATGTGCATGTGATTTTACCCTATGCTGCAATCATACATGAAGCACCTAATGATGACATGATTTATTTCAACCACTACTCTAATGTGATGGTCAACCTTATTTTAGTCTCTCACACACTACTCTCAAAGTGGGACTCACTTGGATTTCTAGTGATTGGGTGGGTTCCTTATGTCCATGTTCCCTTTTGGTATTGAGGTTTTGGTTTCTATTTTGACTCACTTTTACCCCTTGAAGCAATAATTTATGCCATTTCCTAACTAGATTTGTCCAATTAATGGTAGAAAACTATAACCTGGGTCCATGGTCATTAGTTTGGATGTGCTTCTTGTATGAACCTAAGAAGAGAATCCTATGAAAAAAATAGGTCTAATGACCCACTTGAATGAACACTGTGATAGAACCATTTTAACAAACTAGGTCATATTCCTTACAGAAACAAACATTGATCAAATCATATTGGATGTGATCCATGCACAAAGCATATCAAATGACATGTAAATATTCTAAGTTATTGAAAACAACGATGATCAACTGGTATGATGATTTAATTTATCCATTCACAATGTATTTTTGGTTCCTAACCTATATGTTTTTGAAAATGATGGAATTTTTTCTTGGGTTCATTGTAATGTCCCTTTTTAAATTTTTTTTACCAAAATGCCCAATTTTCCAATTTTTTCACAATTTTGGCTCTTGACTAGTTTTAGTTTCTTGGTCTCCAAATCAACCCAATTGCTCCCAAATATTCAGAGAAGTTGTATGAATGATATAATAACTCAATTATTATGTTCATGGATTTATTATGGCCCTCCAATCACTTCTGCAAGTCTGTACTAAATTTTGAACAAGATAGATGATTTTACTGGCAATTTTGGGCTCAAATTCCCACCGGGGTAAGTGGTAGAAATGGCCTCCCAAATGTGCAGAAAACCACTCAAATTATTAAATTGAATTAGGGGATGTATATAATGCATTATCAGAGACTCATATTCATAACCAGTCAACCTCCCATGGTTGTTATCACTTCTTTCAATCAGATATAAAAATCTAGTTTTGGACCCTTGGGGAAATGAGGTGTAGTTTGCTCCAATTGCTATGAAATTCGACCCAATGGCCACACATTCTTAGTTACTGAACATGAAACCCATAATATACTTTAATTAAATTGCATTCATTCATAAATCATCAATATTTTATACATCCATTCGAATCCATCAAGATTACAAGAGTTTACAACAAGGTAGTGGGGATATGGCACTGTTTCTTCATTATTGAGCAATAATACATGAGATTTCTTGGCCTTTCAACCTGAGAGATTTCTGAACTTAAATAGCAGAGAATTTACATCAGAATATAAAATACTATAGCAAAATAAGCTCCCTCAAAGAGATGAATATCTCGCAAAGTGCGCCTCACTCCATAGAGCTAGAATATGGTGAGAAAACTTGAGATGAAAGGAAGAACAAGCTGAAATTGATATGTCCAAGAGCTATTGTATCTTGTGCCTGTAACTTATGACTCCATTGAATCTCCTCGAAATACCTGATTTTCCTCTCCAAACACCAACTAGGATGGGAATCTTTCACCCTCGAAATTTGCTAAGGCATGAACTAGTCATCCACTAGCTCTCTCTCTTCACAATAACAATTTTCACAAATGATCAAAAAGGGCCTTCTCATGGATGATCCCTAAATTTTATAAACATTATTGGTATTGAAAGGTTCCAAATCCATCCATAAACCAAAGCCAATTCGAATTGGTGTGGATTCTCATGCTATGCCATGTGGCCTCTCTCTTCACCTTCCCTCTTCTCCCAAATTGGAGTAGGAGCCTCTTGGCCTTCTCCAACTCCCATGAGCGCCCTCTAAGATGCTATATTCAGTCCTGACATGTCAGATATGTCATATTTCAACCTTGAGATCTGACTTGTGTCATAACTATCATAGAATCTCCATCATTGGTGTCATAGATGTCATAAGTGTAAGGGGAATCTAGCCAAGTGTCCATGAAACTCCCATTTGGATCTTCCTCTCCCCATGTAAGTTAAAATTCATACCAAATTCGACCTATGAAGTATATGGACAAGTATATTAACCTTATAATCCATCCAAAAACATTAGGCTTCCCATAGATTTGAGATTGCTAGAGGAGGATGCCAATTAACATAGGAATTCCAGCTTGAGTGGGCCCCATAGTCTCCATGTGTCTCCATTATCCATAGCCATTTAATTTTTCAATTGAATTCATTTAATTAACCCCATTAAATAAACATTTATTCCTTCTAATGTCTAAACACCATTTATTAGCTCCCTTATTAACTTCCCAATGTTTTCACCCAACCTAGGGAACTAGTAGGATTGATGGAATTTTTTTGCTATGCAATTATTTGAATGGGGACATTACAGTCCTCCCCACCCAATATTTCTTGTCCTCAAGCAATTTCAGATGTGGATGCTGCAAAATATTATCCTCTTCCCATGTGGAATCTTCACTTGGTAGATCCTTCCATTGCACCAAGTATTCTTTGATCATTCTACTCCTCAAACTTCTCTCCCTTGTCTTCAAAGCCTTTTCCGAAATAAGTGTGAGTTGTCCTTCATCATCCAAAGGAGGTATTGTATTTGAAATGAAAATTTTCTGACCAATAGATCTCATCATTCCACTTGAAATCATCCTTATTAGTCAAATTAGTGAGTGGATAAGTCAACTTGGAGAACCCTTTCACAAACTTCCTGTAGTGTGTACAGATTCCAATGAAGCCTCTTAATTCTGTGATGTTTTTTGGTGATGGAAATTCTAAGATAGCCCTGATATTTTACATGTGCAATTTCACTCCATATTGTCCAATAATGTGCCCAAGATATAATATTTATTTCATCCCAAATTCACATTTAGACATCTTAACATACAAAGACTCTTCTTGCAAAGCTTTCAACACAATCTCTAGGTGTTCCAAGTGCTCTTCCTAAGTTTTACCGTAAATGATAATATCATCAAAGAAGATTAAAACAAACCTTCTAAGCTGCTTGCAAAATATTCTATCCATACATGCTTGAAATTTATTTGGAGCATTAGTCAACCTGAATGGCATAACAAGAAACTCAAAGTGACCATAATGACATCGAAAAGCAACCTTTTGCAAATCTTCCTCCTTCATCCGAATTTGGTGATAACCAGATTTAAGGTCAATTTTGGAAAAATAATTAGCTCGAAATAGCTCATGCATGAGCTCAACAATCCTAGGAATAGGATATCTATTCTTTATGTTCTTCTTTTTTAAAGCTCTAAAGTCTATACACATCCTCAAAGTTCCATCTTTTTTCTTTACCAACACTACTAAAGAAGCATAAGGGCTAGAGCTTGGTCTAATGAGTCCCAACTCTAAGAGTTATTGAATGGCCTTCTCAATATCATCTCTTAACTTCTTGGGATGTCTATAAGGTGGTATCTAAATGGGTGAAGTACCCTCCTCCAAAACAATGTTATGCTCAACCCCCCTATCAGGTGGTCTACCACGTGGAAGATCTCTAAAAAAAATTTCATATTTGTGCAAAAGTGTCTCTATCTCCTTTGGGTGTTTAAAAAATATCCTTTTTTTTCTTGGGAGAGGTGGTACAACAATCCACAGCCCATTGTATATCACCATGACTCAATATAGATCTCATACTGTTGCAATTTACTACCTTTTTTGGGTAAGTGTGCTGCCCACTCACAATCCTTTGTACACCTGTTGAATCTTGAAATTTCATTTTAGGAATTTGATAATTTACTGAATTCTCTCCTATAGAATACAACCATTGCACTCCCAAGACTAAATTATTATCAGCAACATCAACCACATAAAAACTATCAACAAAAGTATAGTTACCTATGGTGACTTGCAGCTTTGGAACCCATGTGTTGCATTGCATTGTGTTGTGACCTGAATGACAACTGTGAAGCCATCGAATGGTTCACTTGGTATATTTATTTTCTCCACCATATCTTCATCAATTAAATTATGTGTAGTTTCTCCATCTACAAAAAATTAATCTCTTTGTCCCAATACCACACCCTTGCATCGAATAATGTGATAGCGAGGCACTGTTGAAAGTACTGCCATTCTTGCTTTTTCCGGTGAAGGATGATTTTATTCTTGTTTTTCTTCTTCAGCTGCTGTCTCATATGCCTCCTATTGATATTAAATTCTCCCTTATTCATTCATAACCCCTTCATACTCATCAATATTAGAAAATACTTCTATGTATTGAGATTTTCCTTTAGCACATTTATGCCCCGATGTGCATGGTTGGAAGCATGTGAAGCACAATTTTTTCCTTCGAAGTTCATCCCTGTTTTGCCCTTCTTTATTATTCTTTTCAGATGTATCTCCTTGCAAAAAATTCTTATTAGGTGCATCCTTTTTCCAAGGCTTTCTTTGAAATCTGAAGTTAGGCTTAGGAGGAAATCTTGTTTTAGGAAGCACATTTTGAAGATCTCTAGTCAAGCTCATTGCATCATTTAAGTTAGTAGGCTTGTGGGATTTGACCAAAATTTTAAGGGCTCTTCCAAACCTTCAGTGAACAGAAATACTAACCTTCCCATAGATACATTATCCACCTTAACTGATAATCTTTGGAATTCCAACATATACTCAATAGGAGTCCCTACTTGCTTCAATTGTGCTAGTTCTTTGAAAGATAATTCTGGATCTTTTTTCTCAAACCTTTCTAATACCCTGTCAAAAAATTACCCATATGTTTTAACTTGATCACGACCCAAGGTTTTCAGGCCATGGAACCACCATTCATTGGAATCTCCATCCAAGTTAAAAATAGCCACTTTTAAAGCATCTTCTTCCACCATTGGATTCAACTGAAAATACACATCCAACTTTTGCACCCAATTGTTAGCAAAACTTTGAGATGAACCATCAAAAGTAGGAAGTGGCACTTTACCTATGGCACAATTAAATTCTTTTTTTTGGTGTAGAGACTTATTGTCCTCCTACTTTTTTAGTTTGTTTTCCATGGTGAAGTACTACTCAAATGTTATACTTCTCCTACACTCTTCATCCAATTTAGCCCATTCTTTCGTTATTGTATCAATTTCAAATTGAATGTTAGTATCTTATTTGGGAATAAAAAATTTAGGTGCAATAGGCCTTGGTGTGCTATGAAATTCATGGGGTCTATTATGAGGTCTTGTTCATGAGAAAATGTGCTCACCCATTGTCTTTGTTTCTGCTGATTGTGAACTACCATTATCTCCTATTATCCCTTTGCTTCCCATTTGACTGGCCATCATTTCGAATCCTTTTGCTATCTGTTGGGTCATGTATACCATGTGTTAGGTAATTTAATTGGAAAAATAGGGGTTTTATAAGTTTTATATACTCCGTTTTCTCCTTAGTGTAGTCTTCTCCCTTGTGAGCCATAGCTTTAGTCAAAGGTACATTTTTTTCTTCTAGTTCTTCTTCTACAAGCCGAGCACATTCCAATTCATATTCTAAGGGTGGTGGTTTATTGATTTGACTCCTTTTTAACACCATTAGGCACAAATACCATTATCTGATACCAGTTGTAATGTCCCTTTTTTAAATTTTTTACCAAAATGCCCAATTTTCCATTTTTTTCACAATTTTGGCTCTTGACTAGTTTTAGTGTCTTGGTCTCCAAATCAACCCAATTGCTCCCAAATATTCAGAGAAGGTGTATGAATGATATAATAACTTAATTATTATTTTTATGCATGTATTATTTCCCTCCAATCACTTCTACAAGTATGTACTAAATTCTCAACAAGATAGATGATTTTACTGGCAATTTTGGGCTCAAATCCCCCTCGGGGTAAGTGGTAGAAATGGCTTCCAAAATGTGCAGAAACCCACTTGAATTATTAAATTGAAGTAGGGAATGTGTATATTGCATTATCAGAGACTCATATGCACAGCCAATCGACCTCTCATGGCTGTTATCACTTCTTTCAATCATATATAAAAAGCTAGTTTTGGACCCTTGGGGAAATGAGGAGTAGTTTGCTCCAATTTCTCTGAAATTCAATCCAATGGAAAAAAATTCTCAGTTACTGAAAATGAAACCCATAATATACTTTAATGACAATCCATTCATTCATAAATCATCAATATTTTATACATCCATTTGAATCCATCAAGATTACAAGAGTTTACAACAAGGTAGTGGGGAAATGGCACTGTTTCTTTATTATCGAGCAATAATACATGAGATTTATTAGCCTTTAGACCTGAGATATTTATGAAATTAAAGAGAAGAGCACTTAAATCAGAATACAAAATTCTGGAGAAAGAGAATATCCCTCAAAGAGATGAATAGCTCACCAAGTGCACCTCACTCCATAGAGCTGAAATATGGTGAGAAAACATGAGATGAAAGGAAGAACAAGATGAAGTTGATATTTCCAAGAGATGATGTAGATTACAACTATAAGTTATGACTCCATTGAATCTCCTTGAAAGACCTGAGTGGTCTCTCCAAACACCAAGTAGGATGGGAATAGTTCACCCTCAAAATTGGCTAAGGCATGAACTAGTCATCCACTAGCTCTCTCTCTTCACAATAACAATTTTCACAAATGATCAAAAAGGGCCTTCTCATGGATGATCCTTGAATTTTATAAACATTATTTTTCTTATAACGTTCCAAATCCATCCATAAACCAAATTCAAGTTGAATTTGTGTGGCTGCTCATGCTATCCCATGTGGCCTCTCTCTTCACCTTCCCTCTTCCCCCAAATTCGAGCGGGAGCCTCTTGGACTTCCCCAAATCCCATGAGCGCCCTATAAGATGCTCTATTCAGGCCTGACATGTCAGATATTTCAGATGTCAAC
This sequence comes from Pseudotsuga menziesii, assembly GCA_001517045.1. NCBI lineage: Eukaryota > Viridiplantae > Streptophyta > Pinopsida > Pinales > Pinaceae > Pseudotsuga > Pseudotsuga menziesii. The sequence continues at coordinate 465,517 of LPNX010704905.1, read as the reverse complement.
CTTCATATCTGACTTGTGTCATAACTTTCATAGAATCTCCATCATTGGTGTCATAGATGCCATAAATGTAAGGGGAATCTAGCCAAGTGTCCATGAAATTCCCATTTGGCTCTTCCTCTTCCCATGTAAGTTAAAACTCATCCCAAATTCGACCTATGAAGTGTATGGACAAGTATGTTAACCTTATAATCCATCCAAAAATATTAGGCTTCCCATAGATTCTAAATTGCAAGAGGAGGATTCCATTTAACATTGGAATTCTAGCTTGAGTGGGCCCCATAGTCTCCATGTGTCTCCATTCTCCATAGCCATTTAATTTTTCACTTGCATTCATTTAATTAAATCCATTAAATAAATATTTGTTCCTTCTTATTTCTAAACACCATTTATTAGCTCCCTGATTAACTTCCCAATGTTTTCACCCAACCTAGGGAACTAGTAGGATTGATGGAATTTTCCTGCTATGCAATTATTTGAATGGGGACATTACATTCATTAGTATTATTAGGTTTGAAATGCTTCTTCCTTTTTGTCCCACTCTTTGTATCACTAACACTCTTTTTGAAATTACATGTCATTAAAACATATTGTCGTCAACCTACTTTACTTTATATATCATTATCACTTTCAAACCTCTTAGTCCCCGCTAATTTACATGCTTAACCAGTCTAGTGCACCACTCCCTTTAATGCGCTTCAAAATGTATCTTTAGTACTTTTTTTAGTGTTTTAATTGGTTCACATATTATCTCATGCATTATTCATTTCATAATTCCTCATGTGCATTTTTTTTAAACTCATTAACATCATTACCATTCATATATCCGTGTTATGCCTATAGGTTTCCTTGTACTGATTTTGATTAGAACAACTTTCTAGATACAATTACCTTTTGCCAAATTTTACTGAAAGTAAGTTATCATTATTGCTAAAGAAATTTTAACCCTTCATTTCCTTCCATTGTCAAGGAATTACAATTTTTTTTATTTATTAACAAATTAAGATAGATTTTATTTATTGCAGCCCATTTAATTATGTAAATATCATACTAATATACATGTTATCATTTTCAAAACTCAATTTACTTACAACCTTTCTCTACCAAGGGGATGAGGACATGGATTTTCATACAATTATAATTTATCATTATGACTCCCTTATTGATTCTCGGATTTATTAATCTCTTATCAACTTACACTCTTTTTCTATTAACAAATTTCATATCCTTACTCGATGTTTTAAGGAATATTCTTGACTTGTGAATCCCCCATTACCATTTTATATAAAAATTTCAAATATTTCCTCAACTTCTCTCTGATTTCATTTTTTCTCTTGTGATGACTCATACCAACAATGAATTTCAACTAACCATGTCCACATATGTTCCTCATAAAATTTTGCACTTTTACAGCCACATGTATTTTGTTGATCAATTCTTAATTTATACCTACAAGATGAAGCACATGTCTTCACTTGACATACTAAAATTAGTCTTATTTACTCTCATGACTAGATATGACATGCACATATTCATTCTAATATGATTTAATTTTCTTTATTGTTGTTAACGACTTTATTTGCCACATTCTTTCATCTTTTAATTCATGGATATATCATTTGTTATTTTACTCTCCTTAATAGGGACTAACCTATAATCCCTAAAAGTATACACATTGCTTCATCTTTTGTTCCTTGATACCTATATGTGTTGCACTTTTAAGGATTAATGATAATTTTACTTGTATATCATATACTAGTAACTACTAGGGTCTTCCTCATGGTCATCCATCATAACATCCATTGTAACACCCAAGGTTCATTATGACTTGATGGAGTGTTACCAAAAACAATTAAGTCACTCGCAAAATTTTATAGTTCCTTGTGTATTGCGATTTATAGATATGACTAATTTCATCATACTTTAACTTTGGAAAAGTGTGACATTGCGCCTAAGTCATTATTCAAATACGATTCTCTAAGCCATGGTTCCTACATGTCTACTCGATATTTAGTTCAACTCCTTATGAATTTTAATTATTACCTAGGTCGAGTACTATGTTAAATATTAATACCCGAAGCTTGCAAACCCTTTACTAAGCCCTCACTCTATTTTACCACTCATAATTTAGTTAATGCAAACACATCTTTTTCTTGTTTATTTACCCTTCCAACATTACTTATTAATAATATATATATATTTTTATTTAATTTGAAAATTGTTATATTAATTCACATAAAACATATCTCATATAAAATATCGAAGGAACAAGATAATACTTTCCCAAAGGAGTTGGATCCATTGGTGAAGAGTGAAGAGCTTTTCACTGGTGGGAAAGGTTCAATTCTAATGAGGGTCGAACTTGGATCCAGGGGTAACCTTTAGGTAGTGGTCAAACGTGTCATTCCACCCAAAGAGATTGTATTAAATGATCTTGTGACCCGTGGACACAAAAATGGATCAAATACCACCCCCATGGCCTCCTAACATAAATTCAATTCTTGCTAGCTCAATTGGTTAAGGTGTGGGTCTCATTAGCAAGGAGACTCGAGTTCAATTCCCCTTAGGGATGAGATAGTTGGGAGGATACACCAAAAAATCCAACCATGTTAAGTGTTGGTCTGGCTCAGGTTGGGTGCAATCCTTGGGTGACTTTGACAACTTAGGCACCCCTGGTTTGTAGCTCTTAATCAATGGTTCATTGCTACCAACCTCGAGCGACACAATAAAAAAACGAAACAAGATAATACTTATTTTATACCACTTAACATAATGTTACACCTAAACTCATAATAATATCATCCAATTTTCTTAAATCAAAACTGAAATATTTTTTGTATGTAGTTTTAATAATCCTAATACATAATAAGCCCGAACGGGTGTGGCTCATAGGCGTCACTTGATATGAAGTCACTTGTTGTAAAGGAGGTAACGAGATCAAATCCCACCCGGGTTTACCTGTGTCCCATGTCTTGCAGTCGGGTGTGGGGCACCTAGGTGTATAGTGATAGCAAGAATGGATCCTTGGACACCGTGTCACGCGAGTACTGACCCAACCCCAGTTTCTGATTCCCCTAGTAAAAAAAATCCTAATACATAATAGTGATATCCTATTGGAACCACTAAGCCCTCCACCCACACAATATTGTTTATGTGATACTCCAAAATGATCAAATATTTTAAAATAAGGTATCCTTAATATAAATTTAGTCCCATTTTTTTTTGTTATGATTTAAATATTGTCAAGTTCTAATTATTTTAGAAATCACAAAATTAATT